>BMAO01014778.1:0-55304 GCA_019973975.1 Trichonephila clavata | reverse complement strand
TTACAATGCACTTCTTTAAAATGATTTTTCTTCGAACTCTTTTTTAAATATGGGATTTTAAAATGATTTTTCTTTCGAACTCTTTTAAATATGGGATTTTAAAATGATTTTTCTTTCGAACTCTTTTTAAAATATGGGATTTTAAAATGATTTTTCTTTCGAACTCTTTTTAAAATATGGGATTTTAAAATGATTTTTCTTTCGAACTCTTTTTAAAATATGGGATTTTAAAATTTTTCTTTCGAACTCTTTTTAAAATATGGGATTTAAAAAAATTATTAGTTGTCATGTTTTAATTCCTATCGCTTGGTAACAGTAGTGCTTATGTTTCTAGACATTTTTTTTTAATTCTACTTGATTTTGAAATTCCATTTATTTTTATCTAGCGAAGAAGATTTCTTTTTTTTAAGTTCAATAAAACTTTCTGTTATTTGATTCAGAGGAATACATTTTTAGCAGAGAAAGAAGTACGCGTAAAATCCGGCGTATAACGCGCTCCAAAAATAAGATCGAAACTTACGGGTGCTCGTTATACGCCGGTATAAAATCGACAGCTTTAAAAATAAAGATATGATGAGCATAAAAAATACATACTTGATGAACTTAAAGGGTTGAAGTTTAAGAAGATACTATTTTTTCAAATAAATTATTTCAAAACATATAAGAGCATTGTGTTTATGTAAATTTAGGTTTCTTCGTAAAATAGGGGATGCGTGTTATACGTCAAATATACCTAAAAATTGAATAATGTGCGTTATACACTGGATTTTACAGTATATCATTTTGTATGTTTCTATTCAGAATATTTTAAAATTTCATATTTACCGGTTAGTACTAAACAATTATAGTTTTTGGTGCATTTTTTATAAGATTAAGATTTTAGGGCTTTTGACATGCTAAGAAATTAACAAGAAAGTGAATAGAGAAATTATATTATTAAAGAACAAAATTGAAATTTTAGAACATCAATATAATAGAAGAATATATTGTTCACAGATATTGCTGATTTTTATACCATAAATGAAGCCACGATATGTGTAAGAAAAAAATGAAGACTCCGTTAGGAAAAGAGTTGCAGCTAAATCAGATGATTATAATTCTGTTAAATCTGTTAAAAATGTACAAAATACCTTCAGAACATCATTTCTTGTACTCTTCATCGAATTTTTTTAATAAAGATTTCTGTTAATTATCTGTCTTCTTTCCACTGCAGGTATACCATACGTTGCTATAGTGTGTTCCTTAATTGGCAAGTTTGGTGCTTCAGCAGCTTTCATGGCCGTATACCAGCAAAGTTCTGAACTCTATCCAACAACAATAAGATCTATTGGAATGGGTATGAGCGGTACATTTGCTGGGGTGGCAAATATCATTGTATCTTATGTGGTGTTTTTGGTAAGTTATTTTCATAATAAAGGATTTGCATAGTGGCTAATTCTTTTTTAAACAGTTAAAATACAATTCTGAGAATTGGTTGCGATATATGAATAAATTATTTTACTTAATCCATTCTATGAAATTCAAATCGGACAACAAAACCCAGGATTTTTTTCTGTTTGAATATTTTGTCATTTGAAATGACTGGAAAACTTCAAGATGAAACTTCTAAATTCTGATTTTACTGCTTTTACTTAAAGATTTTAAAATTGCTATTCGTTTTATTTTTAGAAGATTTTAACCTCGATAGAATTTATTATTATTATTATTATATCAGCATATCGTGCAAAAGTATCTCTCAACCCGCTTTTGTATTTTATCATTTTTCTGGTGTCTATTTGTAGTGTATTCTCTTCGATAAATATCACAGTAAAAAAATGCCCCCAGGAACCATGTTATACACTGCGAGAAGCTCGCAAAAATCAGACTGAGATCATTTTTTTATTTCAACAAACATAGTGTTATAAAGATCGGGGTACGGGGATTTTATGCTATCAGTCTCAAGGAACAAGACAGTTCTTCAGGAGCGATGGAAACTTATTGTAGAAAAACAATCCTTTATATACAGGTTAAAGTACTCAAATTTGCTTAAAAAATCTCAGAAAGCCTTCACTCCTTCTACGGGACTCAGACACAACTATCAGTGTCTAAAATACAAGCATGTTAAAGATTATTCGCAAGCTCTCGCTCGTCCTTTTCAACAACCAAAGTAATCACTAATCGCTGGTTGACTCTTCACAATCAAATCAATACTAATCAGCAACAGTCAAAACAAGACTAACTTACTTTCGGAGGCTAACTTACTTTCCCTATTTATAGGCTTGATGGATTTCCCCCGAAAAATCCGCTTGCGTTATAGATTGTGATATCAGTAGATTTCTCCTGAAATTTTCAGAAAAATCCCTATGATCGCGAACTCGCCAACATGGTAGCCATAATGGTCGCCAAAAATGATGCAAACTTAGCTCTATCGCCAAGATTTCGCCAAGTTTCCATTGAGAATCGCCATTATAATGCAAGGAATGGCGTTTCTTGCGAATATTACAATTTTAACATAAAATAAATGCAACATAGAGTAATATAAACGTATTATACATCCAGATATAAATTATTTACTCTATTTTAAGTATTCTTCACAAAAAATTCGGAACAATACAACGGACATATCGAACAATGTTCGCTTCACTGCCAAAAGTGTATTGTGATCGAAAAGATTGTTTCTAGGTCAAGGAGTATACTCTTTTATGATACTACGTAGAAATAACCTCGGCGACAAATTGAGGCCAAATATAGACAAAATACCAAATTTGGCGACAAAACTATGTATTTTGATATAAATCTTAATGAGTTTGGGGTAATTATTTGTGTGTGTGTAAAGATAACTCCAGATACTTCTAAAAAAGCTTCACTTCCTGAAAAAGGATGATGGAGGAAAGCATTATTGGAGTCAAACTTTTAACAGTGACTGTGAATTTCATTTGGGATTGAGATCTGCTGTTTCGCTGTTGTGTGATTTTTTGAATCTGTGCCATTGTGGATTTATAGGTGTGTGTTAATAGTTTCCTGTTAAAGTAAAATCTATTGCAATTACTCTGTGGAATTCCAGAATAAAATACAATATTCACCAAAAGATTCTGCCTGGTGATTGAATTTGATAGACGATCAGCCACGAAACAATATGTAAAGACAAAGGAATATTACAAATTAAATAAGATACTAGTCCCCCCCCCTGTTTAATCTAAATCCATACTCCATGCATTACACAACAAGATTATATCTTCTACATGTGCCTTTAAATCAAATAATTTCTCCTATAATCTCTATTGTGTCATAAGCCCCCAAAGTCACTCTCTGTAGTCTCTCTCACAGTCTTTAACTCTATTCTGATCTATCATGTCTTCTCTAGGCTACTTAGAGAGAAAATTGATGAAGAAAAACTAGAAGACGCATTTCTGTTTATCTTCTCTCGTATTTGAATAAATTTCAGAAAATGAACTTAGATAGGGAATAAGTACTAAAATCCCTGACATAAAAAAATCATACAAAATGGCATAAAAAAATAAGAACAAACTTCACATGGTAATGTAAAGGAAATTTAACTCTTACCTTTTTTCTTAGCAACTGATTTAATTTAAAATGGAAGACATTTTTTGCATTTTTAAAAATATAACTAAAATGAACTTAATTATTATTTACTAATTAATAAATTATTGATTTATGTATGTATCAATATTTTATATAATAATAATATAATTCTTAGTTTCCAAATATTATTTTTTAGCAGACGATTTGTTTTTTAATTTGTTTCTTGACTAATGTAAAATGTTTTGCGACAATAGAATGGAATTACAGTTAGTTGACGTGTTGTAAATAAAATGTAAGTTTAAAAGATATTTTGAATTAATATTCCCCCTAACTGACTCACATTCTCAACTAATATAAATCTACAGTAATAATAATATAGTGTATATTCCAAGAACTTAGTTTTAATAGCTAAGTAGCCACAATTTAACCATTTTGCAGTTTTTCAATAAGTTTATTCGGAAGCAATATACATCCTATCTGTCATTTCATTGAAGCTAATCTTGTCTATTTTTATACACTTTATTTTAATTCAGTGTTCAGTATAAATTGTTTTAAATGTTAAAAACATTTTTGGACTTAAATGTTTGCCTATTTTTAATTCTATTTTAAATTTAATATTTTCGCTTTTATATACCAAATTCTTCTTCCAGTTTATGAAATCCCCTGCAACAACAGAAGATAAAATCAAAATTCTTTCTTGACCTAAAGGTTATAACTATCACTTACAGGTGATCCCACGGTTTGATAGTTTGAACTGATCGTGACTTGAAGTTAATTTTTTCATGGCTTAAGGCAGCAAAATTTCAAGACAAGGTCACCTCTACATGATAAAAAAAAATTGTTTTATTATTATTATTTTGAAAATTGTGTGTTAAGATTAAAAAACATAACAACACCACATTCGTTTTATTAATAGTAGTTCATGCTAATGTTTTTAAAATATTTTAAAAGATCATGAGCTTTAATGAAAATTGCAAAAGCTCTTATATGAAAAAATAATAGAACGTCATCTCCAGCATAATCATATAGTTTCAATTGCATTCATTTTTTTTTATCAAAATGAATTTTTTGGAATATTTTTGAATTTAAATTACTCTTTGCGATTCTAATTTTAGGTGAAAATTAAATGTTTAGGTAACATCGCGCATGGTTCTTTTTGGATTAACTTGTGAATTTATTTTAAAATTTAATACGGAGACAGAGAAACAAAAAAAAAAGCATTACATAAGTATTTCCAGGGGAAAAAAATTGCATTACAGAGTTTTTCCTTCATTCCTTTTACTATTAATGATTAGATTGAAGAATCAATACATACTAGACTTTTCTTTTTATGTTTAATAATGGGTTGAAATTTCATGAGAATGTTCCATGCTTAATTTTAAATCACAAAAAGCAATTTAAATGAATAGGAAAAAATAGCAAATTTTTTTGTATAACTGACAAAAGAATCGTGAGTATTTTTCATATAAATTATGTGTATGGTACAATCCCATAATAAAGGTCATTCAATATTATTGAATGCTTAAAATTAAAACACACAAGAAAAATCGGGATCTTATAGCAGTGGATCTCTCAGTTCTGAACCTCGAATGATATGAATGATGAACCTTACGAAAATGATATCTAAGCTTGTTGGTGTCGTCCTTGTCACTTGACCGCGGCTCAAAATTATAAAGTCCGTCGCAGCTAGCCTTGTTGTGCTTTATAGTGCTACGTTAATAAATACCATCGTACTATATTGAGTGAAGATTTGAAGGTATGTTTCGTTTAAGCCTGTATTTGCCAAATGTAAAAGAGCCTAAATGAAATTTACATACACATTTTCAGACCGAGAAATTGCCTCAAAACTTTAATACAAATTGGCAATCTTCTAATCCATACATCTGTAAAAAGTAGAGAAAAGAAAAATTGAATTTTAAAATATTCCATAACTTTTTCCTTTAACATATACAGCAAAACGTTACATATCATTAAGGTGTTGGAGACAAAACATGGAATATACTTAAAACCAGAAAAAAATTGACCTACTCTAACTGAAATGAATATAGTGTAATAAAATAAATATACTTCCATTTATAGAACCATGAAGTCAGAATACTGTAATATTAGAGAATTTTTTACTCTGAAAAAAAGTGTGGTGTGTGCATTAAGTTTTTCTTTAATAATAAGAGAAGACAACCGTATGTATGCATATGTATATATATAGCTTGTATGCAGTAACCTAATATTCTTATCAAAACGTATCTAATAGAACTTCAAATCGAACCCATGATTTATCTTGGAGTGTCGTAAATTAAATATTGAATGTACAGATGGCGCTACAAGTCATTCAAGAGATGTATACTCGTTTGGCTTGTAGAGTCAGAGTCATGTAATGTTCTTTGTGCTGTGTACTTGTCTTCTGTGTTGTCTGCAAAATAAACAAAAGATGGACTGAATTATTGAATTGAGAATGAAAGATACAATGGAATTATATTCGTCTCTGACCATAGAATGAAATAACTAAGGAAATATAATATGGAGCATTGCCAATAACAATCTATTAACCATGACAACTAGCTACCTTGTTGGGCTTTCATTTATAAATATTTTATAAAAATTTAATGTTTTATAATTTTGAGCTTTTATGCCCTAAAGAGAGTATTTTTCTTTTCTAATATTATAATCATAAACAAGGGAAAGTAAATTTCGTGTAAACCTATATATTGTTACAACTTTGCGTGGGTGATGTATACACGACGACTCCAATTTATTGAATAATAACAAATTTATTAATGGACGATGTTGAACAGATGACTATACAAAGACAAATCGTTGAATATACACACAGAAATTTACAGTAATAAAAGACTATGTGCAGTAATGGAAAAACGCATTCGTTGTTAAAAATCTTAATTAGTGTTCCAGAAACGTCCCTCTAGAACAGTTCCACTAGAGGGAACTCAAGTAGATGAAGTTTCTCTATTTTATGGCAACCAATGCCCAAGAAGATTCTGAACTAGAATGTGACTCACTTCTGAGCTTCACCTACCTTTATATTGCTTCATGGAAATTTCCAGAAGAACCGATTCCAGAGACTTCTCGATACTTTCTTAGGGACATAATTTTTTGCCAAATTTGTTGCTAAATCTGTCGCCAAGGGTGGTAAAGTTGATAATCTGGTAACCCTGCTCGCATCCTCTATGGTTCCCACAATCCTATTTAAGTTCACGATGGGTAATGCACTCTACCAGTAAAACTCAGTTTTCCTCAAGCAATATATCATTGCAGGGGATGCAATATATCATGCGTTGAGTGTTTCAGTACAAACATGAGCTTACTAAAATGTGATTGTATATAATTAATATTAGCGTTATAAGGAGTTGTTCAGTATATTTGACTTTCTTTGATGGGATATTGTAATAGTTTCAGTCGATTTCTGAAATTAAAGAACCCATTTTCTTTTTATACAGGCTGTCATCGCGAAATATATTCCTTTCCTCATCATAGGTCTCATTAATTTATTAGCTGGTCTATCAGCCATTCTTCTTCCAGAGACATTGAACGAAATACTACCTCAAACTATCCAGGACCCTGAAAAGTTTGGAAAAGAACAGAAGTGTTTCTCTTTTAATTCGTAAGTATCGGATTGTTTCAAAAATTCTTGAGTTGCTACTGAGCTGATTAATTTTGTGAAATTTAACTAAAGCTCCTGTTTATTTTTTATGCAGCTTTATAAAAGTATTGTTGGTGTTCTTTTCACTAAACAGGGCTCATTGTAAACATTAAAATACTGAAATGTTTGCATGCAAATAGTTATTCATATCCAGTATAAAGTGTTTAATAGTGGGTCAATTACACGTTGTTGTTTTTTAACATTTCCTGAAGGATTCTCGCCTGTCATCTGAAAACTAAGGTTTTCCTACAGAAAAATTTCCCCATCACTCCCAGCTTCAAAAAAAATTTCTCTTAAATCGAACAAATTAATCCCTGTGAGAAAACTAAAGATCGAACATGGCCAATTCTGTTCATTTGATCCAATTTGAATTGAAACAGAAACGTTTAAGTTACTTTCAGAAAATAGTTACTCTTCCATCGCGTTATTTGCAATCAGCCTCAGTTAATTAATAAAAAAAACAGAATATAAACAGGAAAAATTGCGAATCTAAGCAGACATATTTAAAATAAATTAGCTAATCGAATATAGATTTGCTAATGCGATTTATTTTAGATTGTGGAGCAACTAGAGTAAGTATCTGATTTTAGTGCTATTGATTTTACGGATAAAATGCTTCAGGAAATTGGTCTAAAATACATGCAATTTCTTTTTCTGTTTTTTTTTCTTGCTTTGGCACCAGATATATTCGTGTTAATTTTTTTCTCAAATAAGATATTTTGATGAAGTTATAACACAACCACTGTTTTCTTAAGTTTTATTGTCTTCAAGCTCGAACTTTTTTTTAAAAAATTGACTTTTTTCCTCTCATTTCAGACGAAGAATGTCTTCAGATTCTTTTCAAGAAGAACAGTCTCCAAAATTGCTAAATGATTATGAAAAGGATACCTATGCTGCCTAATTTCCTATACAAAAGTTTTGAAAACGAACAAAACGTGTTCTCTATTGGCTGTGATTTTTGAATGGGAATATTGATTTTCGTAGGTCCATTAGCTTTAGGTATTTCAGGGAATCCGTTAGCTTTATTCAGCCAAATTCTATATGAAAATATTCTATTGAGGGGGGGGGGGGAATGACGAGCCCAAAATATTTACATACCTGCAAGCTTCAGCATGATCAGCCTCGTAGGTGATAAGGCCCTGATCTTAAGCTATAATTCAAAACATTTGTATTAAAAAATGTGCATAGAATCATAGCATTGAATATTACTTAATCTGATTGTTTTGATATTATGTGATATATGTGCTTGAAGAAAAGACTTTTGTTCCCATTTCAGAAAAGAAATGATGAAACTTGAAAGCGTTTTTAATCTGTCTGCTGAAGTTGTATTTTCCTCCAAGGATTATTATCTTTTTATTAGATTTTTTTTATCTGCATTGCTTGTGTTCCTCATTTTTCGTCGACAGTACAAATGTAATTAATTAACTTTGTAATTATATGAAAATACAAATTGTACTTAGACGTTAAAACGATAGTTTTTATTACTATCATTTCTGTGAGTAGTACTAAATCAAGTTTCTTTTCAATGAATATATATATGTATACACACACACATATATATAGTCAAAATTTCTCTACAAGAGAGAGATGAATAAACATTAAACAAAACTGAAAAAAACTGAAATTGCCAGTTAACCAAACAGTAGATCTTCGAAATGATATATGAAAAAATAAAAATAATAGAGTTAAATATAAAAATATGGATGCTACAGTATTATAAACATTGTTGACTTAGGACAGCTTATATACAAAATAATTTATATAAAAATGGGGTTGAACATGTTTTGTTGCCGGGCAACCTTCCCCCTTTCTGTTAATAACACTGAGAAAAAAATCTATTGAAAATAATGGTTAGAATATCTAAATCCATGACAAGAAAAAGGTAACTTACCTAAAATATATATTCTCACATATTATGTGGCAGCATAGCTTCTATTTATGTTAGAATTATGATCAATGGAATTCAGGTCTTTTATAGCTCTTGCTATTATGTAGCATATATATATGCTACATATTAACAAATTTATTAATGGACAGGAAAACAAGAAAGAACAAATGAATACATTAAGACAAATTGACGTATGTACACAAAGAAATATTGTAACAGTTACGGAAGAACGCGCTCGTTATAAACAAACTTTGCAGCGTTCCAGAAATGGCTCACTGGAACAGTTCCCCTAGCAGGAGATTAGGCAGATAGTCTCTCTGTCTTATCGCAGACAACGCTCTAACAGATTCTGAACTTCACTGAGAGAGAGAGACATTCATATTGATATTGCCTCATGGGAATTTCCAAAAGAGTCGATCCCAGAGACTTCTCGACGGTTCCAGAGCGATATCATTTTTCGCCAAATTTATTGTCAAGGGTGATAAAGTTGTGAATCTGGTAACTCTGTTCTTATCTTCTAGGGTTGCTATAATTTTATTTTTCAAGCTCATGCTGGGAAGTGCACTTTTCCTGTAAAACTCAATTTTCTACAAGCAGTTTATCACTGCAGCGAAAACAGCATAAGAGTTGCGTGTTTTAATATTAAAGTCATCGTGGAGAAGAAAAGATTCCATGAATTTTGATAATGCAGTTTTCTTGTCAGATTAATTCCGAAGTAAAATATCTTTCGTATTGTTAAAATATTTAATTCTATTTAAATTTCTTTTGAACTAATGCTTAAATTACTAATTAAATTATACATTAATAGATATTGTTTTTAAGTTTCTCACTTCCATACTATTATCGTATCCATGCTACTGCAGGGTCTTTTTTTTAAAAAAAAAATTCGTTTAAGGCTGCTAAAAATTAATTAAAGTTTTGTACCGCGTAGTATCGAATTCATGTCATAATAATCGCAAATTTTGTTCCGTATAATATCGAAACCGTGTTTTCCAAGTACCGTGTTATGCGAGGGACGCCCGTGCCTTTTTGGTATACATTTGTGCACACTATTCTATTAAGAGGACATAATACGATTCAATTGACAAAAATCGGTCGAAAAATCAAATTTAATTTTTTTAGCTTACATTATTTTTTATATACTTTTCTATAACCTGACAAAATTTGAAAACTCTAAACTTAAAAAACTAAGAATTATGACAGCTTTTGCATTCGTTTTTATTAAAATGTCTATGGCAAATCAAAACTTTAAACTTACTTATCTCGGAGAAAGATAAAATAACTTGTTTGTCTTCATTTAAAATGCTAAAAGGCTTTTTTTTCTACTGTGCCAAATGCTTTGAATTTTTTTTTACCTATTGCTAACAGTACATGTAACAAAAGGTATGCATTTTTGAATAAAAGCGATACTTATTTTTTTAAAAATAATTGAACTCAGAATTTGTACATTTTTTAAGGAATTTTCAATAAGCATTCATAAAAAGAAGTATTGTACGAATACCCATCATGTTATCGCAAAACCCATACCAACTTTTGTTATGCATAGTTTGAGGTACTTGTAAATCAAATTTCATGCGTGTTCGTAAATTTTTGTAGGAGGAGTAGCATTTTAAAATCACTTCACAAATTTGAAGTTTTTTCCTTAAAAAATTTAATGCCTAGGTTTTTATGAAATTTTGAGCACAAAATCTGTTTTACATAGAACACACACATAGGAGGCAAGCAAAAAGTATTTTGAAAATCCTTTAATTAAAATTTTTTGCTTAAATCGTACCATGTCCCCTTAAAAAACCATGAAGGTCAAACATTTAACGCAAACATAATGTTTGAAACTATCCTCACTGAAGAAAAATGGGCGATATGAGTTAACCCAACCTAAAAAGTTGACTTTCCTTTAAAATAAATTATTCGAAAAATATTTCTTTCCTTAAAAAATCCGATCAATAAAATTAATCCTGGATCACGGAAATTACAATACATGCAAAGTTGGTATGTGAAAAGGAAAGCTTGAATAAACAAGAAATTGGAGTAACCTTGATAAAATTAAGTATATGAGACTTATTTAAAAAGTTCCCCTTGATTTCTACGAGACACACCCAAAACTATGCATTGAAACCACGTTCCTTATGTTTTTACAGTGAACTACTCAAACCAGCGCAAAAACTTGTTTTAGGCACACCTCATTTGAAAACATTTGTTTTTGAATAATAAAGAGCTTGACGTCAAGAATGACTCATACAAGATTTTTTGGTACTTACGTATTATCGTAACAATCGCCATCGTTCAAGATGACTCGCCAAGTTGGCAACTCCAACTTCGCATTTGTCATATGCACTGAATTGGCAATCATATGCTTCGTTTCATATAATGTCGCCAATAGGTTGCGATAATACATAAGTACAAATTTTTTTCCCTTTAAAATAAAGAGTGTGAGGGCAGTACAAAAAAAAACATCGCCCCTTTCCTAAAAATCAAAAATATTATCTCTATCATAATGCATAAGATCGCTTTCAAAAATTTCTCAGATAGTTTTCATGACTCCAAATATTTATTATTTAATTAATTACTAATAAATATTGAAATTAGAATCTAGATGTGGTAAAAGAAGGGAAAGAACTTCACTATTTATTTTGTAATTTTTCAAGGAATTATGAAAATTTCAGTTATATATAATATTTCATTGAAATCTGTCTGTAAATATAATTGCAAGCATCAATACAATTCGAAGTACCGCATATGCACTAAGTTTTTTTTTTTTTAAATAAAAATTTATTTTTCCTCTTCTGAGAAATATATTTTTTAACAATAAAAAAAAAACTAATTTTACTGAAATATTCTTAATAAACCTCTTTTTATACAATCCATTAAAAATTGTTCCTACGTGTTAAAAAAAAGTATTAATTTACAGTGTTTGATTATGGTTTCCTTATATCTTTAACCTACTTTTTTTACTTTCGTTTTTAATCTCAAACAAATAACATGTAATTATGAGTTAGGGCTGTTTTTTGTTGCTTTTTCAATTCCTACTCTATTAGTTTCTACTCTCTCTCTATTTATATATATATATATTTATCTTGTATAAATTTTTAATCGCTAATAAAATGCATTTTTAAAGCACTCAATTAAGGTGAAATTTTATATACACGACTATTTTGGCTGACAATACAGTAACTTAATTATAATTAATAAAAATTAATTGATTAAAACTAATTATTCAAAGAATTACAAATACAGCCAAGAGAAATTCTGATTATTTAAAAGAAATTACATTCCTTGTGAACTTAAAGGGTTACTTCAAAGTTTAATGTTAATAAATGGCAATCAAAATTCTCTTTAGAAGTTCATAATATTATATACTTTTCATCACCTACTATTTACATTTCCAAAATTTATGTGATAATTATTAAGTAGATATTTGTGTGGTTTATGTTTCAATGTATCAGTTTAAACTGTTTAAGTATAAAATCAAAGTTTTATCTATATATATAAAAGAGAAAAGCGACTCACTGACTGACTGACTGACTAATCACGATATCTCTGGAACTATTCAACCTACATACTTGAAATTTGGTAGACATGTTCCTTTCATAGAGTAGACATCAGCTAAGAACGGATTTCCCGAAATACGAAACGCAAGGGGCGTTACGGGGATTAAAGGGCGTTATAAATAATTGTTTCCATGTTTAAACTACTCAATGTACAATTTTGAAATTGGGTTAGCAGATTCCTTTCATACAGTAGAGATCCGCTACAAAATGAGTTTGGTGAAAATCGTCCCCCAAGTGGCGTTGCAGGGGCTTAGGGGGCGTTATAGATAATTATTTTCATTTTTAAACTATTTGACGCACTGTCTTTAAATTCGATAAATAAATTCCTTTAGTAGAATAATGATCAGTTACAAAACGGGTTTTGTGAAAAGAGACTTCTAAGTGGCGTTGCGGTGGATTAAGGGGCGTAATAGATAAATATATCCGTTCTTAAACTACTTCACCTACCTGCTTGAAAATTGGTGGGTAAGTTGCTTTCCTGGAGTAAATATCCGCTACAAAATGGGTTTTTAAAAATTGGCCCCCAAGGGGGGTTGCGGGGGGGGGGGGTTTAAGGGGCGTTATAAATTCCGATTTTTTAACTATTAGACGTACAGTCTTGAAACTTAGTAAGCAGATTCCTCTCATAGGGTAGAGATACGCTACAAAATGGGTTTCGTGAAAATTGCCCCCAAGTGGCGTTGCGGGACTTAAGGGGCGTTATAGATAATTATTTCCATTTTTAAACTATTAGACGCACAGTCTTTATATTTGATAATAGATTTCTTTCATAGAGTAGAGATCAGCTATAAGAAGGTTTTGTGAAACAGACCTCTAAGTGGCGTTGCGGGGATTAAGTGGCGTAATAGATAAATATTTTCGTTTTAAACTACTTGACCTACCTGCTTGAAAATTGGTAGGAATGTTTCTTTCATGGAGTAATATCCGCTACAAAACGGGTTTGGGAAAATTGACCCCCAAGGGTGTTGCGGGGGTTAAGGGCAGATATAATAATTATTTCTATTTTTAAACTATTAGACGCACAGTCTTGAAATTTGGTGAGCAGATTCCTCTCATATGATAGAGATACACTACGAAATGTGTCTTGTGAAAATAGACCCCTAGGTGGCGTTGCGGGGGTTCAAGGGGCGTTATTGATAATTTTTTTTGCATTTTTAATTTATTGGACGCACAAATTTTGCTAAGCAGATTCCTTTCATAGAGTGCTAATCCCCTACAAAATGGGTTTTGTGAAAACAGACACCGAAGTGGCGTTGCGGGGGCTCAAGTGGCGTTATAGATAATTATCCCCATTTTTAAACTATTAGACGTACAGTCTTGAAATTTGATAAGCAGATTCCTTTCGTAGAGAACCGCTACAAAATGAGTTTTGCGAATATCAACTACTAAGTTTAATTTCGGGAGATTAAGAGGCGTAATCGATAAATATTTCCATTTTAAAACTATTTGATCATCCTGCTAAAAAATTGGTAGGCATGTTCCTTTCATGGAATATAATTCCTCTCACAAAGAGTAAAACGAAAATTGACCCCTAAGGATGGTTGCGAGAGGTCAAGAGGAGTTACAGAAAAATATTCCTGTTTTTACTTGTTAGACCCATATACTTGAAATTTTTTAAGCATGTTTCTTTTGTTGAATAGGGATGCACTAAGAATGTATTTTAAGTAAATCAAGTTCTGCGGAGGGTGCAGGGGTTACTGGACGTATTGACACAAAAAAATCCTTTTTTCGAGCTACAAGGACTATAATAATGAAATTTGGTTTGCATTTTCTTTTGTTGAATTGAAATCCGCTAAGAGGTTATTTTGGAAAACGGCTCTCAACGGGATTACGGGGATATTGATAGTAAAACTTTTGTTTTTTCTGTTAGATTTAGACTTGAAATTTGGCTTGCATGTTCAATTTACGGAGTAGAGATCCACCGAAAATTGGTTTTGCGGGAATCCACTTGGTTTTTGGGTTACGAAAGAGCAAACATCATTCTATACTTCAATTTTAGAGATTTTTAGAAAATACAAATTAGATGAGTTCTGCCCTTTTTATTTATCAAGAGGTGACAGTTACAGGCCTAAGTATATTTTTCAATACAATCGAATTCTTAATGCTAGGACTTAGATATCAATAATTTATCTATATATATAAAGGAGAAAAGCGACTCACTGACTGACTAATCACGATATCTCTGGAACTATTCAACCTACAGACTTGAAATTTGGTAGACATGTTCCTTTCATAGAGTAGACATCAGCTAAGAACGGATTTTCCGAAATTCGAAACGCAAGGGGCGTTGCGGGGGTTAAGGGGCGTTATAAATAATTGTTTCCATGTTTAAACTACTCAATGTACAATTTTGAAATTGGGTAAGCAGATTCCTTTCATACAGTAGAGATCCGCTACAAAATAAGTTTGGTGAAAATCGACCCCCAAGTGTCGTTGCAGAGGCTTAGGGGGCGTTATAGATAATTATTTACATTTTTAAACTATTTGAAGCACTGTCTTTAAATTTGATAAATAGATTCCTTTCGTAGAATAATGATCAGTTACAAAAACGGTTTTGTGAAAACAGACTTCTAAGTGGCGTTGCGGGGGATTAAGGGGCGTAATAAATAAATATATCCGTTTTTAAATTACTTCACCTACCTGCTTGCAAACAGGTAGGTAAATTTCTTTCAAGGAGTAAATATCCGCTACAAATTGGGTTTTGGGAAAATTGACCCCCAAGGGTTGTTGCGGGGTGGGGGGTTGAAGGGGCGTTATAAATTCCGAATTTAAAGTTATTAGACGTACAGTCTTGAAACTTAGTAAGCGGATTCCTCTCATAGGGTAGAGATACGCTACAAAATGGGTTTCGTAAAAATTGCCCTCAAGTTGCGTTGCGAGACTTAAGGGGCGTTATAGATAATTATTTCCATTTTTAAACTATTAGACGCACAGTCTTTATATTTGATAAATAGATTTCTTTCTTAGAGTACGATCAGCTATAAGAAGATTTTGTGAAAAACAGACCTCTAAGTGGCGTTGTGGGAGATTAAGTGGCGTAATAGATAAAGATTCCCGTTTTTAAACTACTCTCCTACCTGCTTGAAAATTGGTACGTAAGTTTCTTTCATGGAGTAAATATCCGCTACAGAATGAGTTTTAGAAAATTGACCCCCAAGGGTTGTTGCGGGGTGGGGGGTTTAAGGGCGTTATAAATTCCGATTTTTAAGTTATTAGACGTACAGTCTAGAAACTTAGTAAGCAGATTCCTCTCATAGGTTAGAGATAAGCTACAAAATGGTTTCGTGAAAATTGCCCACAAGTGGCGTTGCGAGACTTAAGGGGCGTTACAGATAATTATTTCCATTTTTAAACTATTAGACGCACAGTCTTTATATTTGATAAATAGATTTCTTTCTTAGAGTAAATCAGCTATAAGAAGATTTTGTGAAAACAGACCTCTAAGTGGCGTTGTGGGAGATTAAGTGGTGGTAATAGATAAAGATTCCCGTTTTTAACTACTCCTCCTACCTGCTTGAAAATTGGTACGTAAGTTTCTTTCATGGAGTAAATATCCGCTACAGAATGAGTTTTAAGAAAATTGACCCCAAGGGTTGTTGCGGGGTGGGGGGTTTAAGGGGCGTTATAAATTCCGAATTTAAAGTTATTAGACGTACAGTCTTGAAACTTAGTAAGCGGATTCCTCTCATAGGGTAGAGATACGCTACAAAATGGGTTTCGTAAAAATTGCCCTCAAGTTGCGTTGCGAGACTTAAGGGGCGTTATAGATAATTATTTCCATTTTTAAACTATTAGACGCACAGTCTTTATATTTGATAAATAGATTTCTTTCTTAGAGTACATCAGCTATAAGAAGCTTTTGGGAAAACAGACCTCTAAGTGGCGTTGTGGGAGATTAAGTGGCGGTAATAGATAAAGATTCCCGTTTTTAAACTACTCCTCCTACCTGCTTGAAAATTGGTAAGTAAGTTTCTTTCATGGAGTAAATATCCGCTACAGAATGAGTTTTAAGAAAATTGACCCCCAAGGGTTGTTGCGGGGTGGAGGGTTTAAGGGGCGTTATAAATTCCGATTTTTAAGTTATTAGACGTACAGTCTAGAAACTTAGTAAGCAGATTCCTCTCATAGGTTAGAGATAAGCTACAAAATGGTTTTCGTGAAAATTGCCCACAAGTGGCGTTGCGAGACTTAAGGGGTGTTATAGATAATTATTTCCATTTTTAAACTATTAGACGCGCAGTCTTTATATTTTGTAAATAGATTTCTTTCATAGAGTAGAGATCAACTATAAGAAGCTTTTGGGAAAACAGACCTCTAAGTGGCGTTGCGGGAGATGAAGTGGCGTAATAGATAAATATTTTCGTTTTTAAACTACTTGACCTACCTGCTTGAAAATTGGTAGGAATGTTTTTTTCATAGAGTAAATATTTGCTACAAAACGGGTTTTGGGAAAATTGACCCACAAGGGGAGTTGCAGGGGGTTTAGGGCAGATATAAATAATTATTTCTATTTTTAAACTATTAGACGCACAGTCTTTAAATTTGGTAAGCAGATTCCTCTCATAGGATAGAGATACACTAAAAAATGTGTTTTGGGAAAATCACCTAGGTGGCGTTGCGAGGGTTCAAGGGGCGTTATAGATAATTTTTTTTTTTTTTTTTTTTTTTTTGCATTTTTAATTTATTGGACGCATAGTGTTCAAATTTTGCTAAGCAGATTCCTTTCATAGAGTGCAATTCAACTACAAAATGGGTTTTGTGAAAACAGACCCAGAAGTGGCGTTGCGGGGGCTCAAATGGCGTTATAGATAATTATCTCCATTTTTAAACTATTAGACGTACAGTCTTGAAATTTGATAAGCAGATTCCTTTCGTAAAGTAGAGAACCGCTACAGAATGGGTTTTGCGGATATCAACTTCTAAGTTTAATTACGGGAGATTAAGAGGCGTTATCGATATATTTTTCCATTTTTAAACTATTTGATCATCCTGCTTGAAAATTTGTATGCATGTTCCTTTCATGGAATAGAGTTTCTCTAACAAAGAGTAAAACGAAAATTGACCACCAAGGATGGTCGCGAGGGGTCAAGAGGAGTTACAGAAAAAAATTCCTGTTTTTAATTGTTAGACCCAAATACTTGAAATTTGTTAAGCATGTTTCTTTTGTTGAATAGGGATCCACTAATAATGTATTTTAAGCAAATCAAGTTTGGGGGGGGCGTGCAGGGGGTTACTGGGACGTATTGACAAAAAAAATTCCTTTTTGCGAGCTACAAGGACTATAATAATGAAATTTGGTTAGCATTTTTCTTTTGTTGAATTGAAATCCGCTAAGAGCGGTTTTTTTGGAAAACGGCTCTCAACGGGATTACGGGGATATTGATAGTAAAACTTTTGTTTTCTTCTATTAGATTTAGACTTGAAATTTGGCTTGCATGTTCAATTTACGGAGTAGAGATCCATCGAAATTTGGTTTTGCGGGAATCCACTTGGTTTATGGGTTACGAAAGAGCAAACATCATTCTATACTTCAATTTTAGAGATTTTTAGAAAATACAAATTAGATGAGTTCTGCCCTTTTTTTGCGACAGTTAAAGGTATAAGTATATTTTTCAATACAATCGAATTCTTAATGCTAGGACTTAGATATCAATAATTTATACATATATATAAGCAGTAAAAATTTATAAAACATCATGAAATACGCAGCGAAGCGGGCGGGTAACAGCTAGTATCTATATATATAAAGGAGAAAATCGACTCCCTGACGGACAGACTAATTATGATATCTCTGGAACTATTCAACCTACAGACTTGAAATTTGGTAGACATGTTCCTTTCATAGAGTAAAGATCAGCTAAGAACGGATTTTTTGCGAAATTCCATCTGCAAGGGGCATTACGGGGGGTTAAGGGGTATTATAAATAATTGTTTCCATTTTTACACTGTTCGACGTACAATCTTGAAATTGGGTAAGCAGATTCCTTTCCATTGAGTACAGAACCGCTATAAAATGGGTTTCTCGAAAATTAACTCTCAAGTTTCATTTTGGGGGATTAAGGGGCGTAATAGATAAATATTTCCGTTTTTAAACTATTCGATCTACCCTGCTTGAAAATTTTTAGGCATGTTCCTATCATGGAATAGAGTTCCTCAAACAAAGAGTAAAACAAAAATCGACCCCCAAGGAGGGTTGCGAGGGGTCAAGGGGAGTTATAGGAAAAAAAACCCTGTTTTAGAGTTGTTAAACCTGTGTACTTGAAATTTGTTAAGCATGTTTCTTTTGTTGAATAGGGATCCACTAAGAATGCATTTGACAGGAATCAACTCCTGGGGGGAACAGGGGTTTACTGGGGCAACGTTGACAAAAAAATTTCTTTTTTCGAACTACGAGGACAAAAATAATGAAATTTGGTTTACATTTTCTTTTGTTGAATTGAAATCCGCTAATAATGGTTTTGGGGAGAACGACTCTCAATGAAATTACGGGGTGGAGTATTGATAGTAAAAACTTTGTTTTTGCCCTATTAGATTTAGATTTGAAATTTGGCTTCCATGTTTATTTTATGGAGTAGAGATCCACCTAAATTTGGTTTTGCGGAAATCCACTTGGTTCTAGGGTTAGGAAAGTGTAAACATCATTCTATACTTCAATTTTAGAGATTATTAGATAATACAAATTAGTAGTTCTGTCCCTTTTTTTTTTATCAAGAGGCGAGAGTTACAGAAATAAGTATATTTTTCAATACAATGAAATGCTTAATGCTAGGATTTGGTTATCAATATTTTATATATATATAAACAAATATATTTATAAAACATCATGAAATACCCAGCGAAGCGAAAGGGTAAGGTCTAGTATATGTATATACTAGCTGTTACCCGCCCGCTTCGCTGGGTATTTCATGATGTTTTATAAATTTTTACTGCTTATATATATGTATAAATTATTGATATCTAAGTCCTAGCATTAAGAATTCGATTGTATTGAAAAATATACTTATACTTTTAACTGTCGCAAAAAAAGGGCAGAACTCATCTAATTTGTATTTTCTAAAAATCTCTAAAATTTAAGTATAGAATGATGTTTTCTCTTTCGTAACCCATAAACCAAGTGGATTCCCGCAAAACCAAATTTCGGTTTCATCTCTACTCCGCAAATTGAACATGCAAGCCAAATTTCAAGTCTAAATCTAACAGAAGAAAACAAAAGTTTTACTATCAATATCCCCGTAATCCCGTGTGTTGAGAGCCGTTTTCCAAAATAACCTCTCTTAGCGGATTTCAATTCAACAAAAGAAAAGTGCAAACCAAATTTCATTATTATAGTCCTTGTAGCTCGAAAAAAGGATTTTTTTTGTGTCAATACGTCCCAGTAACCCCTGCACCCCTCCGCAGAACTTGATTTACTTAAAATACATTCTTAGTGGATCCCTATTCAACAAAAGAAACATGCTTAAAAAATTTCAAGTATATGGGTCTAACAATTAAAAACAGGAATATTTTTCTGTAACTCCTCTTGACCCCTCGCAACCATCCTTAGGGGTCAATTTTCGTTTTACTCTTTGTGAGAGGAATCATGCCTACCAATTTTTTAGCAGGATGATCAAATAGTTTAAAAATGGAAATATTTATCGATTACGCCTCTTAATCTCCCGAAATTAAACTTAGTAGTTGATATTCGCAAAACTCATTTTGTAGCGGTTCTCTATGAAAGGAATCTGCTTATCAAATTTCAAGACTGTACGTCTAATAGTTTAAAAATGGGGATAATTATCTATAACGCCACTTGAGCCCCCCCGCAACGCCACTTTGGTGTCTGTTTTCACAAAACCTATTTTGTAGGGGAATTGCACTCTATGAAAGGAATCTGCTTAGCAAAATTTGTGCGTCCAATAAATTAAAAATGCAAAAAAAAAATTATCAATAACGCCCCTTGAACCCCCGCAACGCCACCTAGGGGTCTATTTTCACAAAACACATTTCGTAGTGTATCTCTATCCTATGAGAGGAATCTGCTCACCAAATTTCAAGACTGTGCGTCTAATAGTTTAAAAATAGAAATAATTACTTATATCTGCCCTTAACCCCCCGCAACACTCTTGGGGGTCAATTTTCCCCAAACCCGTTTTGTAACGGATATGTACTCCATGAAAGAAACATTCCTACCAATTTTCAAGCAGGTAGGTCAAGTAGTTTAAAGACGAAAATATTTATCTATTACGCCACTTAATCCCCCGCAACGCCACTTAGAGGTCTGTTTTCCCAAAACCTTCTTATAGCTGATCTCTACTCTATGAAAGAAATCTATCTATCAAATATAAAGACTGTGCGTCTAATAGTTTAAAAATGGAAATAATTATCTATAACTCCCCTTAAGTCCCGCAACGCCACTTGGGAGCAATTTTCACGAAACCCATTTTGTAGCGTATCTCTACCCTATGAGAGGAATCTGCTTACTAAGTTTCAAGACTGTACGTCTAATAGTTAAAAAATCGGAATTTATAACGCCCTTTAAACCCCCCACCCCGCAACGCCACTTGGGGGCAATTTTCATGAAACGCATTTTGTAGCGTATCTCTACCCTATGAGAGGAATCTGCTTACTAAGTTTCAAGACTGTACGTCTAATAGTTAAAAAATCGGAATTTATAACGTCCCTTAAACCCCCACCCCCGCAACACCCCTTGGGGGTCAATTTTTTAAAAACCCATTTTGTAGCGGATATTTACTCCAGGAAAGCAACTTACCCACCAATTTTCAAGCAGGTAGGTGAAGTAGTTTAAGAACGGATATATTTATCTATTACGCCCCTTAATCCACCGCAACGCCACTTAGAAGTCTCTTTTCACAAAACCCGTTTTGTAACTGATCATTATTCTACTAAAGGAATTTATTTATCGAATTTAAAGACAGTGCGTCAAATAGTTTAAAAATGAAAATAATTATCTATAACGCCCCCTAAGCCCCTGCAA
The DNA here is from genome assembly GCA_019973975.1 of Trichonephila clavata. Taxonomy (NCBI): domain Eukaryota; kingdom Metazoa; phylum Arthropoda; class Arachnida; order Araneae; family Nephilidae; genus Trichonephila; species Trichonephila clavata. The sequence goes on along the minus strand of BMAO01014778.1, from coordinate 33,717 downwards.
CGCCACTTGGGGGACGATTTTCACCAAACTCATTTTGTAGCGGATCTCTACTGTATGAAAGGAATCTGCTAACCCAATTTCAAAATTGTACATTGAGTAGTTTAAACATGGAAACAATTATTTATAACGCCCCTTAACCCCCGTAACGCCCCTTGCGTTTCGTATTTCGGGAAATCCGTTCTTAGCTGATGTCTACTCTATGAAAGGAACATGTCTACCAAATTTCAAGTAAGTAGGTTGAATAGTTCCAGAGATATCGTGATTAGTCAGTCAGTCAGTGAGTCGCTTTTCTCCTTTATATATATAGATATATATGCTTTTAAATATTTAATGAAAAATATATCTATATGTATTTTTTAAAAATATTTATTTGTGCTGTAATGTAGTGTTCTTTTTTATTTTTTAATTACTTAGGGGAAGTTGAGACAAGGTTTATTTTTTGCAGTGTTGCTAGTCTTGCTTTATTCGTAAGAATAATGATTTTAAATTATCTGTGACCAAACAATAACTTTCTCCCATATTGTATTTTAATAATTTGTAATTTTTAACTCTACATAAATTTATATAATTTTTAGCATTTTCATTATGTTTAGTTCCATTTTGAAAATATTGTTTTTGATTCTTTATAAGAGTACTGTAAGAACGTATTAAATTAAATGGGGGGGGGGGTAGCAATATTGATAAATTGTATTTTAAGAAAAATTATAAAATTTCGTTTTTTCTGGATACATTTTATAGGATCTTCTATAATTTTATCATCTTTTATTGATTTTGTGGATGAATTTTAATTTAAATCTATTAACTTTAAATTTAAAGGCTATGTTTAAATTTGAAAAAAAAAACTATCCATCCTTGTATCTAATATATAAAATAGTGAATAGCTTTGCTCAATTATTTTAATTTATGTATATAATAATATTTACTTACAAATAAGCAGCATAAATTTTATGTCCTAATAAATTTTAAAAAAATTAATATTTATTAGATCAAAATGTTTCTTATAATCATATTCTGTCACATTTAACTTTAATTCAACTTTTGCCCCATTATAGTTCCTTTAAATAAATATACTTGCTATTCCATTAAACATTTAAGCTGTTTGTATGAACTCTGAAGCTATAAATGCTGAAAATGAAAGAAATTATTTTTTATTATGTTTTAAACATATCTGATATGGGATATTTTTTTAAAATGTTCAGTTTATTTAAGTAAACACCCCAGATTTTTAATTATTCTCATGCCAGAGTGATTTATTTCCTAAGATTTTATATGAGTTGTTACAAATTTCAGTTTGAGACTCCAATCAGATTATATTTTTCAATTTATAAATTGCCAAGGGTCAACAATGGCATGAGGTTAATACATAAGTACTAAAAATAGTTTCTTTATTATAGCTATTCCGTATTAGTCTATTCAGTACATCCTATTTTTTTTTTTTTCATTTTTAGAATCGATTGAATGAAATAAATGTAGATAAAGCTGTAGAATTGGTTTTATCTTTTATGAATTTTAATGGAGGCTTTGGATGTAGACCAGGTTCAGAAACCCATGCTGGACATGTATTTTTTGTATTTGAAACCTTTTTCTAACCTAGTGTATTTTATAAAGTTTTAAATATTTTCATTTAACATGTACAATCTGAGTTATAATAAAAGTAATACAAAGTTAATAAATAATACTGGAATTTGATTTATTTAAGTATACTCATTACAATAAATATTCTTAATAAATGTGTTGAATAAAATTCAAAAAATTTAGCATATATTTTTGCTGAAATACAATTATCCTTTTATTTTAAAAAGTTTTATTTTTCAATTCTTACTATTTATAGCTCACTTTCTCTAAATATTTATATATATATATATATATTTATCTTGTTCAAATTTTCAATCATTAGTAAATTACTTTTTATTCATCCGATCAAATTCAAATACATTTTTTTAAACTTGCATTGGATGACACTCGATGTTAATACAGTTTTTTCAAATATTAATTCATCAATTAACAGTTAATAAATTTGTCTCCATTGTTCTAACTATGTAATTGTTAAAACAATGACAAAAGTTGGTGTCGTTAACCTGTTTTTCAGCCAAACTAGCCAAACCGGGTGTACATTGTTACAACAAACCAGACAAATCATGCTCTTTTTTTAATTCCTACTATTATTTCACTCTCTCCCTATATATAGGATATATATATATATATATATATATATATATATATATATATATATTATTCAAATCTTTAATCATTAATAAAATACTTTCTATTCATCTACTCAAAGAAGGAATTTACTTTTAAAAATTTTGTATGTTACTTGTTTCTTCTAGATTTATTGTTGCTTAGGCATATTATCTATTACACAACAACTTCACCATGTGAAAGCAGACTTACTAGCTTGGTGGCTTTGTGAAAGACAGCTCCCATCAGGAGGTTTAAATGGTAAAATTTTATAGAAAAGTGTTTTTTTTTTTAGTTAAAAATTAATCATTCTGTTAAGAGGAAAATTTCAAAACTCATTATTTGTGCTTACCTAATCAAGTCATCAATAATACAATTTTTACTGTATTGAAAAACATCTGATTAACTTTAACTATTTGTAATTTTAAGATAGCAGTTGTTAAAAAATATTTTTTTAGTTAATTGCTTGTGGCTGTTTGTTGTATATTATGTTAAAGGAAGTATAAAGAAAACACTATCATCTATTCGTATACAAAAAAATTAAAAATTGATTTAAGTCAAATGTGCAAGATCTACTGTTTATATGCGCACAAAAAAAATTGTCTGGATGTTATTGCTTCATTCATAAAAGTAGTCCATTTATTGAAATTTAAGCTCCCCCCCCCCTTTTAGGAAGACCAGAAAAACTTCCGGATATTTGTTATTCATGGTGGGTGTTAGCCTCTTTAAAAATTATTGGAAGGATACATTGGATTGATAAAGTAAGCAAGGCCTTATTTAAATAATTGATATGAAAGTTAAAGGTATAATATAAAAAAAAGTTAGATAATAGTTATGAAAAGAATAATGAAGTTATATGTCTCATGTAAAAGAAAAACCTGCTAAAAATACTCAAAATGTCTGTAATTATTTATAAAAATTTTGAACTTGTATCTGTTTCTTAATGGAGAAAATTAATTAAGGAAGTAATCAATTTTTGATCTAATATTAATGTTTTTTACTTTAATTATTGTTAGAATAATTCTCTAATAATAATATGGATAGAAACTTGACAAGCATTTTTAATCAAAGTAGTAATCAGTTGCATATCATCACCAATTCAAAATTGATTTAATGCTATTTCTTCCTAAATTATTTTAACAGAATCTTGAATATGTGTGAATAATACTGATAATATTAATAAAAACAGCAATTACTGAAATTATTTTTAAAAAATAAGCCGTACAAAATATGTACTTTTTAACATAAAGAATATTACTCTAGTTAGTGATTGATTGTCAATGTAACATATAATGATTTTCTATATGTTGAGACTATTATTATAATCATACAAAAATTAATTTTATAGTCCCGAATAAGTAAGTTAAAGTTTTCATTAACATTTTTTATTCTATAACTTGTGCTTCACAATTAATAGTATCTTTTTTTTTTTTTTTTGTACAAATAATAATTTTATTGATATTTCCATTGATAAATTTTTAATTTTCTTAAAATTTAAATTGAATATCACATACAATAAAACGTTTATTATGAATGAAGGCCATTTTTTTTCATTCACACTAACCATAATAAAATGAAAATTTTTATTTATTTTCAGGATAAATTAGTGCGTTTTATATTAGCTGCTCAAGATGAAGGAACTGGAGGATTTTCTGACCGTCCTGGAGATATGGTAAAAATTATTTTAGTACTCTATTATCTACCATTAAATCATTTGCATGATGATTGTTCTAGGAGGTTATTTATTGAGATCTGTATGTAGAGTCAAGTCATTAGGAAGTTTTATAGATACCCTTTCCAAAGTATTTATCTTTACATTCTATGTGGTGCCATACTTGTCTTATTAGTACAGCATTAACCATGTTTTTTTTTAACCTATGCCCGTCTTCAGCATCTCTGCCATTAGTTGATAAGCAGCCAATAAATTGATGATGAAGCATATAAAAAGAATTAAAATTTGTCTCCATAGAGTTGTCTACAAAAAACTTTAAAACAACAGGGCAGTGTCTGAGGTGGTCACCATCCATTTCACACTGGTTGCACAGAGGGCACCAAGCAGAATCCTTTAGTCCAATGCGATGTAAATGCCTTTGCAAGTAGTCATGTCCAATAAGTAGACGAAAGCGCGCAACTCCAACAGATCGATATATTCCACCTTTTACCTGCAGCTGCTTCACCATACAGGAAGGCTCTATTAATTTGCAGTTTACTGTAAATGATTCTTTTGATGTTACACAAAGGCAAGGGAAAGTCAGGTTGGGACATGAGAGATCCCTCTTTAGCAAGCCTATCTGCTTTCTCGTTTCCAAAAATGTTACAGTGGCTGGGAATCCACTGGAGGGCAATGCTTTCTCTAGACTTCCCAAGTTCAGATAATTTCATTCTGCAGGAATTCACTAGAGCGGTTTCATTATATCTTGAGTTTATTAGAGACAAAAGGGCAACTTGAGAATTGATAAAGAATACAATATTATGTTCAGAACAGCTTTCCAATTTATCATTCGCAAATGATATTGCTGCTTTCTCACCATCAAAATTGTCACAATTCTTTCCAACAGGATAACTAATACTGAAAGCACTTGAATAGGCTCCAGCACCAGCATTTTTAAAAGCATCTTCTGCTGAACCATCTGTGTATACATGGAACCATTTGTCAAGAGAATATTAGGTCATGAAAAAACTAAATTTATTTTTCACTTTACAGATTATTTTTTAAGAAATGGTTTCCTGAAAAAAGGAAATAAAACAGTTTTGTGCTCTTTCATCTGTGTTCCAACTTATTATTTTTTTTCACTCTTTTTAGTTACTGGAAAAAAAAGTTAATATGTATGACTAAACTGTATTCAGGATTGTCCTGTGATTATCTGACAGATTTAAAAATGATCATTCAAAAGAGGGTTATTTTTATCTTTCAATGCAATACTCTTTAACTCAACTTATAGTAATATATAAAAAAAAATTTCTTTATATACATAAAAAATGTCAAATCCCCCCCCCCCCAATGTAATGTTTTATTAGTAACTGCATTCTGCATGCTTTCAAAATTATTTTTGAATATTAAAGAAGAAAAAGCGATAATCATTTGTATATTAACAAAATATAATTTACTTTTAACATTATTTTCAAGTTTGTTTAAAATATATTTGGTTATACTAATTAGAAAAAGCTGTAAAGATGAGGAATTAAGTTTCTTGCTCTTAATTATGAGAGCATAAAAACATGTTTTCAATATTTATTCAGAACTTCAATATTTATTCAGAAGTTACATCACTGAAACCCCTATCTTAATTATCCTTTCAAAAAATCAATATTGCAATTGATTAGTGAGATTGATTTTTTGCAAATAGACTTCTTGAATGCCCGTGAAGGTAAATTTTATTTAAGAAATGCATGGAAGTATTTTAATAATTTTTCAATGCAGTATTTTCATTTTGTAAGCCAATTTGAATCTATGTCAATTACACCTGGGCAAAAAATACTAAATATAAAAGCAGGAAAAATAAATATCTTTTTTGAAGCAATTGCAAATACTGTTTTCAAAGCTACATGACCCCTGCACTTTTAATTATTCATTAAAAATCCATGTGGCACATGGAATTAAGAAACACTGGTCTAAATGCGAGCTAAGAAATTATAAGAAGTATAAAGTGGATTGCATTTTTAAGCATAAAATTGTAGTAATAACAAAATCTAAAATAGTACAAAATATTTTCATACTATAAATCTAAAATACACTGTATTTAATACACATTTCAACTTTCTTGAATATATCAAAACATGCTACATAAATTAACCCTAAAATATATATGTTGTAAGTCTAGGAAGTATTTTTTGAAATAGTTACTTTTATTGCAAACACATATAAAACTTTTTTTTTATGCTCTGTTTTTAAAAAAGTAATTTTTATTAAGAAACTTGGTTTTCGAAAAGGGCTTCAATGTTATATATATATTTTGAAATGGGATGTCGTACTCTAGGATTCATATGATCTCGAACATTTGCTTAATTATATTTTTATGATGTATTTTATATATATTTAAATGTATATATATTGGCGTTATAGATTTTTTCCCAAGTATACGAATATATAAAATATTGTTTTATATAGTTTGTATTTAACTACACAATTGCTCAACATTCAACCAATCGTCAACTTTTTCCAAGAGTAAAAGATAAATACAATGTAAAAAATTAACTTACCAGAAAGTCCTAAGGATACTCCAATTTCCTTCCAGGCATTTTCTCTCATAATTTTATTTTTGTGATTTTTATTTGCCAAATCGTACAAATGAGAGTATTTTTGTACTTCTATTATTAATCTCTCGTCATTATTGGCCATATTTATATAGAATTTGTATTAAAAGTGTTCGCAAAAAAGAATGATCAAAAATATCTCAAACAAATATTGCGCTAAAACGATCATAAAAATTCCAATTCGGTTATAAAAGCATTTTCATCTGTGATTGGTTAAGAGTGCGTCATGTGACTAAGCTATGCACGCTCAGACGCCTGAAGTTAACTTATTTTTAAGTTAAAAAGTTGGGATCACAACTTTTTCGACTGCCGGAGATGAAGTCTCTGATTGGCTAGACGCTCAACGCTTCACGCTGACTGCCTTGGTGTGAATGCAGCTTAACAGACGGCAGCCACATTAGAATGATACTCGCGCTGTTTGGCGTTTTTGGCCTATTTTGAAGCGTGAAAAAGACATCCCGAATTAGTAACAGTACAAAAGCATTTTAAGCAGTGATTGGTTGAGTGTGCAACATGTGAGTAAACTCTACACGCTCAAACGCCTGAAGTTAATTCATTTTTAATTTAAAATAGTCATGATCAGAACTTCTTCGATTGCCTAAGATGAAGTCTCTGATTGGCTAGACGCTCAACGCACGACGCTGACTGCCTTGGTGTGAATGCGGCTTCACAGTATTCAATAATCTTAGCGTATTTGGATCCCGAAGTAAAATTTTCCCGGAAACAAAAACAGATCTTGATACTGAGCAGGAATATAAGAAGTTCTTTAAATGCAGGAGTACTTTTAAAAACAATAAGTAATTAAAAAAATTGTAATAATTTTTTTTAAAGAAATGTCATTATTAAGAAGACACTGGACGTCTCTGGGAAATGGAACGTGAAGCGTTCCTCCATCCGATACCAAAATAATTGAATGTGGCCTGATGTTGAGTGGCCTTGATGAGAGAGTCTTTTTTGATTGGTTGTATTATTTCTATGTTTTGTATGTTTGCCATTTTTTCCTTTACGTTATTTTACTACAGAAGAATCTGGCAACTCCTGACTTCCTATCGCTAAGAAGATACAATTGTATTAAGTAATTTCTACGGGGTTTACTACATGTTTGTCGCTTTCTACTCTTTATTTTAGCAGTCTGCCGGTAGTTGGTTAAAAAGTAAGTTTTTTGTTTAAGATATTTTTTATTCTGAATTTTATTAGAAATTGAGTTTGATAAAAATATCAAGTTTGAATTTTAAATTGTTTCTTGAAGTATACTGAATCGTTCCTTCACTTTAAGCGCGCCAATTTGATCCGAAAGCCGGTATATAATTTTTAATCAATTTTGTAAAAGGAAAAGTTTTTTTTTTTTTAAAACATTAAAGAATATTTTTGTTATGTAAAAATATATTTGGTGTAGCTAAATTTTTAAAATACTTACTATTGTTTAATTTTAGTTTTGTCTTGCAATTGATTGTCAGTTTTGTAAGTGGATGACAATATTTTTTTTTATTATTATTGTTTATTTAAAATATTGAATTTTTTGAAATTTTTTGCCATAGAATTTTGTCTGATTTACTAAAGAGAGGTTTGAGAAATTGTTCGCTGATTTAGAATAGAGTTGCATTTTACAAAAAATTTATATTAAGCCTATTTTCGAAAAAATTGTAATAGCTTAAATTATTTTTGTAATATGCCTGGCCTTTTATTAGAGCTGATGATAAATTAAATAGCTAAAATTATGCAATAATCATGTCTTGGGCACTTGTTTTTCAACCCCTTTTTCATGATAAGCATATGTTTGAAATTGACGTCATCTTGATCACTATGTGGTTTTATTTTAAGTTGTAACAGAAAGGTACATTTCCGTCAGCGTGGTGTCGTAGTCTCCAAGAATTTAAAGTATAAAATGGGATGAGTTCAATCTAAATAGTTTCATAAATAATTATTAGTAAAGCTATTTTGTCAGGCCAACATAAAAAAAATTAATTTTCGGACAAAATTCAATCATACTGGCAGAAAAAAAATTGCAGCTATCTTTAAAAATTGCTGAATAATTCTTGTTTTTGAAGTATGAGACACCATATAAATTCTATCAAATGTGATTCTAAATTGTATGAAGAGTACCTTATGAGTGTTTATTGTGCCCATGAATGCTTTCATGTTTATACACTACAGTTTATATAAACCAGATATAACTGTGATTAATGGTGAGACTGAGATGCCTGTTTTTTTAAACTAAAGAACATAACTGTGAGACTGATGCATGTTAAATCTATCAAAGCTCTTAAGTCCCTCATTGTTGTGGTATAAAACAATGCCCCTCCCCCCAACCTTTATATCGCTGTGCGCCGGTCTGTGTATCAAAATTTTACTGTGGCCCGCTTTGGCGGAGGCATTGATTGCTTATACATTAAAATATTTTGATTTAATAATTTTAATTTATCTTCACTCAGTGGGGCAACAACCCATGAGGGCCAAGGCCTACTGTGCCCAACTCGGTATATGTGATCTTGGGCCCTGAGGTGCATGAGCAGATGTTCCGGTCAGGTGATCAGTCTGACGTGAAACCTCCAGTGTTAAGTTCCCAAGTAGGCTTGTCACTAATTTATCGGCCCACTGAAGGCATGAAAGGCTGAGTCAACCTTGCCCAGCCTGGGGTTTGTACCTTGGACCTGTGGTGTAAAAGTACAATGCACTAACCACTCAGCCACTGGGCTTCAATTTTAATTTAAGTATTTAATTTGCCTTTAGAATAAAATAGTTATGTCAAAAAAGGAATATAAAGTAACATGGAATCTAAAGTGATTTCCATGGAAAGTCACACGAATCTGAGAGATATACCACAGTAAATAGAATGGAAAAAATGTAATGTTTTTTGTGAGGCCTGGTACTATTTAAACCATGGACCGGTCTGCACCTTGGGGGACACTAGTGTAGAAGGATAGAGAATGGGATGTCATTTGAAGAGTTTGGCATGTTTACCATAGCTCAAAATTATGAAGTGTTATTTTTAGCCTTCATATTGCTTTACTGTTTGATATTAAGCAATTAATACTTTATAAAGTGTTGCATCTCTCCAAAGCATTAACTATATTTTTCTGTGCATTTAAAAATCAAAAGTAGAATTATCCTATGCTTTTGTTTTGACATTTTAAATCAGATACTGATTTACTAAACCAATGTCATTTTATTTTAATTATAATTCAGTAATTTTTAAGATTTGATTTTCATTTTAGATTATATTGTATATTAATATTTAATAAAGCAAAATAGTTCCTGAATTACATATTTAAGTCTATCAAAAAATAGCTTGCTAAATTTTGTTTTATTTAAGAATTAAGAATTTTTTTTTTCAAATATAAAAGTATGTTATAATCATAAAATGAATGATTACGTAAAAAGTACTAGGAAGGTCAAAAGGTAAAAAAACTAATAAATAAAAATAAAAGCATAAATTGTGTATTTTTTAAAAAAAAATCTGTACTAAATTCATTTTTGTTTTTTTTCTTTAGATTTTGTAATTTAAAAAAGAAGAAATGGCTGCTCCAGTAAGTATAAACTTTCTCATAAATGATAATTATTACTATACTTATCTAATTAAAGAAATTACATTTTATCATGTGTTTCCTTTTTAAATTTAGTATGCAATATCAATATCAAATTTAAATCTGTTTGTACTTTATTTTTATGAAATGAAATTGGTAACTTTATTTGGTAAGTTTTCATTTAACAAGCTTAAAACTTGCCAAGCACACTTTATCGGTAACAACACTCAGATACATATTAAAACTAGCATATTGTTAGTTTTAATGTGTAATCTGTGTTTTAAATTATTTTTTTTTACTTTGGAGGAATAAGTATTTTAAAGTCATTTAAAATATTCCATTTGACATCTGTTTTATCAATTTTGACGACTTAATCGTCTGCACCAGTGAAATGGAAAAATACCCTTCGTTCTTTCTTTGATATAATTGTTATGCAAATTAATTTCAAAGTTAATTTCATATTAAAAATGTAAGCTTTTAATTTTAGTTTTTCTTTCTTTATATCAAACTTGTATAGAAATTCGCCAATTACAAAATGATTGTCAATTTTTGATCATCTATTGTACTTAAGTTATCAGTATAATTTTTTCCCTCTTATAATGTAGTAACAAAATGTTTTTGTTAAGTAATATAATGCTTTGAGGTATGGTTGTAAAATATTCATTAGCTGTTTTACTTTCTCTTTGAAAACATGTTTATAGTATAAATATATTTGTAACCGCCCTGTCCAAATTTGTAGATATATGTTCAATTTGTTTAAACTTATAAAGTATTGCATATGTGGTAGCTTATAATTTAGCCATGGTCAGTGACTGAATTTAAGACGAGAGTGTGTAAGGTGACTTTCAAAAGGAAAGTTTATTTCAAAGTGATTAAGCTTTATGCAGCCTGGAAGTTTTCCTTTACCTCACTGTTATTATGAGTTGTACTCAGTCCTAACTTCTACTTAAACAAAACTTGTATCGTTTTATAAACGATTTTCTTTGTTTTAATGATAATATTCCTTTGACTTTTTATTCATTCTTATTAAATTGGAAGGTCTGCAATTCTGCTATATAAAAACTGTTGATTTTGGATATTTGTATTTTTTCTAAATTGTTTCTTATTTTTATTCATTAGCGAACTAAACTTTTTGTCGGGCATTTACCTGATGGTTGTTCAAATCAAGAACTTCAAAGTTTATTTGAAAAATATGGCACTGTTAAAGAGTGTGATGTTATTAATAAATATGGATTTGTTGTGAGTATATTGTTTTTACTTTATAATTGAAATATGTAAAAAGCAATATTTGTTTAATGATGCATTGAGTTTTCAAAATCTAAAATATACAATTTTTATAATTTACTGAAAAAAGCCATTGTTTGTGTAAAAATTCTTAGATAAATGTTATTTTAATATTTAAACATATTTGTCATTTTTAGTGTGCAAGTTCTTGTAAATGCTTCGTTTCACCAAAGTATTCTCTTAATAATACACATTGTATACTATTAGAATATTTTATAAAATTATATCTAAAGAGTTATTTTTTTCTAAGGATCAAATTATTTTAATTCTTATATTTGTCTTGTAAATGTTCAAATTTGATTAGTGATATTTTGTTCTGTAACAAGAATGAACCAGGAGGAATTCAATTTTCATTAAGTATTTATTTACTTAGCATAATTGCTGTTTTAAGATTTTGTAACATTTGTACATAGAGTAATGTCTGCCCAAATATGATGCATTTACTTCATTTTTTTAAAGTTTATGCTAGAGAGTGACATTAATATAATTTCTTGCTTCTGTGTGTGTTATTTTTAGAAAAATGGAACTTGCACAAATTTGCACATTCTTAATCATTCTCAAAATATTTATATTGTGTTATAAATTTTATTGTCTCTATAGCATATGAGTACTCCGGAAGAAGCAGAAGATGCTATTAAAGCTCTAAATAACTGTGATTTTAAAGGCTCTTCTCTGAGTGTGGAAGTGAGTATGAAGTCATTGTATAAATGTTTTTCTCAGATTCTCTTAGTGATAAATAGACTTTTGACAAAAAAAAAAAAGCATAAATATTTTATTAAAATTATTTAATGGGCTTAAGTGAAGGACAAGGAATTTGTTAATATTATGGATTGATAATAATTTCGTTTTGCCAAAATGTTTATTTTGGTAACCCTGATTAATTGAAGTGAAAAATGCGTAATAAGTTAAAAGTTATGTTTTTAATTGTTATTTTAAATTGGCAGGTTTAAAATATGTTAAATTATTTCTTCTACTTGTTTATTGGTTTGTAATAAAATTTGTTATTAATTCTTTAAGTATTTAATGATGAAAATTAAATTATTGTTTTTAAAAAATTTCTAAGGGTTCTTTCTTTTAATAGTTCTGAGAAATTTCTTAATGTTTTTTTTAAAAGAATAATTTGTGAGAGGGAAATGTATGTAAGAGTGATGTTTGGCAATCATGTATGAAGGTTTGATTTTGAATATTACCTAATTGGTTTGCAGGAATGATATGTGTTTAATAATAAATCAATGGGAATTACTTTGAACTGCCACAAACTGTAGAGTTTCATATTAGATCTGGGAGGGAAAATAGTAGTTGACAGAATTTAATGATGAATGTTGGACTAAGAAAGCCAACTCTGTGATTTAATTTCTTTTGAGATCTGTGTCTCAGAGAAAGTTGTCAAACACTTTTCTTGACAGTATTCATGGGTATAATAATTCAAATATCGTCTTTTGGTTTTTATACAACAACAAAAAAAATTATTAAAACTGCAATCCAAATGAGTTGTTTTGGACTTTTTTTAATTATCTTAAAAAGGTTTCTCTCTTTAGGAAAAATCAAAATTCAAAGAAATTTAAAAGTACATTTTTATTTTCTGATTCTGTTATTCTTATTTTATGTTAAAGTTTGTTCATTATTTTGCTAAAATATATTATGAAAAAAGGTTTTAAAGATTTGTATTTTACTTTATTAAAATGTGTGTAGGTTTGATATATTGCTAATTTGGTATAATTATCGATATATATTGATAACTTGACAGTCTATTTTAAAGGGCACAAAAGAAAGGGGAAAAAATCTAAATTTGGCCAAAAAGTACCCTGTAACTTCACCAGAACATTTATTGTGTATAATAATCCTTTGGCATGGCCATGAGGTCATGGATTTTATATAAAGTGATGTTGTTGCATCTTTAATTCTATATTTAGTCTTTAAAACTATATAATATGGAATATGGCCTGGAAGAATGCAATACCATTTTGGAGTATGTCATATACCTTTCAAAATAAGTAGTCCTAATTTTATATAATTTTTTGAAATCATATTTTAAAAATATTTTATTACTTTTTACAATTTTTTTGTGCTTTGTTTTGATTTTTATGACATGAAATTAAAGCCCCTTCCTTTGATGTTTGTTTTTTGTTTTTATGGGTTTTGTTGAAATTACTTAGTTTATGGTTAAATGTTCTCTTGAATGATTAAAACACAAGAAGTAACAGTTCATAAATTTTCTATTGTGGATATTTTTTTGAGAAATGAGTGTTTCTTAATTATCATAAATTTTTCATTAAGTTGTATGTTTTTTATGGTGACGTGCTTATTCCAGTATTTTCTTGAATTTGATTAGTTAAGTTTTGACTGTAAGTAGTTTTTATCCTATGCCAGACTTGGTTTGACTGCTACCAGTCTAGAATGGATAGTCCTGTGCAGTTCAGAAACACAAGCTTCTTTGATTTTTCATAGCATTAGCTGCTGCTAGGTTGTGTGTCTAGAACAAGAGATCAAATTGTAATTGCACATATCTTTACATTAAATAATGGCGGATTGGTGAATCTACAGAACAAAAATTTGACCATGTGTTTAAGATAGTCATGTCCTGTTTTAATTTTAAAGCTAGAAACACTGACAAGTCTGTTGTTCACAAGGAATAGCACTTTTCATTAAAAAACTATCTTTGTTCTGTTGAAAATGAGCCTTAAATCTAGCATTGATGATTCTTTTAGCACTTGGTTAACAAACAGGAAGATCAGCTTGCGGAAGGTCAGAGCTAGCCTTGGTCAGTGTCATCAAACTAATTACCCGTAATTTCACAGTGAGGATTATAATTGAAAATTTATTGTCTTAAAAATTTAATGTTTTATGTTATACCTATATTCTCCTGTACCTAGTATTAAATTTTACATTAAAAATGTGTGAAGGCATTTCTTGAAACTGTGCGAGTTGCTGTTTCTCATGGAATGGCCGTTATATCTTTTCCGAAATCAAAATATTTGATATTAAAACTGTAATGTATATTCATTCTTGTACTCCAATAGAAAATTGTATATTTTTATTATTCCATTTCATGTTAATTTCTAATATAATAATGTGATTATAACTGTGTATATTTAACTTTTTTGATCTGTTTAAGTGTGATAGTGAACATTTTTCAATAGCACATGACTAGTTTTACTGAAACATTTGTATGAAGTTTCATAAATTTATTAGTAAAGACGATAAAATATTTGCATATGAGCCCTATGCCTGCGAGTTATCATGAATTGTAATCTGGAGATAGTCACCAAAAAATTTAGCAAGTTATCACAAGCTGTTTAATTTTTGTACATTTCAATATTTAATGTGTAGCTCAATCTATTAAACTAGTTTTCTTTTATTTTATTTTTGCATTAAAATAAATTTGTATGCATTGCTTAATGATGCTAATCTTTGCTATATACCTCAAAAATAAACTCAAGTTGTTTGCTATTTACAGAAGTGGAATATGCTACTTGTGAAAATTAAGGTTGCAATCTTTCATAATTAATGAAGTTAGATTTGAACAAGGAATACATTTAATTGCAATGTAGCATCAATACATATCAAAGAAATATTGGAATTCAGGCTAGAAACTGGTTAAAAGAAAGCTGTATAACATACACAAAAGCTTTACAATTTATTTATTAATGGTGGCAGATTTAAATTAGTTTAAAGTTCTAAATGTAACTAGAAATATATATAGTATTAAAGTAATTATCTCCGAGATATGTGTTCTCAATCTGGTGGCAACAGCTGAGGAAAAAATTGGTGATGGGTAATTGTATTATGATTATTGATGAAAGCGTGTCTTTAACATCTAAAAAAAAAGCTGTCATAGTACTCCCTTCCCTTAGGATATTTGAAAAAACTTATTGTATATAATTTTTTCTCATTGATCATAGTTTCACTAAATTAGAGAATGTTTAAGAAGAATCAACTGTTTTTTCCTGTTGTTGGAATGAATATATCAGAAAAACTGGAAAGTTATACTTCCTGCATATTGAGCTAGAAATATTTAAATGATCATGAAACACACTGAGAAAACACTAAAGTTTGTGTCAGTGTTTTTCGTTTCGCAGAATGACAAAATAAACATCGTAAAACAGCTTGCTATCATCTTTAGTTCTATGTTGGGGAAGTTTACCCAGCAAATGAAAATGTGTTTAGTGCAATCCTAATGAGACAATTGCTAAACATTTCATAGCACAACAACAAGTAATTTTAGCGTGTTTTTTTCACATGTTGTATTTTACAATAATGCAGCTAATGAACTTTTTACTAACAGAAAGTAGTACTGTACCACTCCTCTAAATGTACTACTATTGAGCTGAAAAGAAATAATGACACAAATCAGAGCCTTTTATACTTGTTTTCTGAACTTTTTTTGTGAAGATTTCCTCCAAAATGCAGGTAGATTTTTTTTAAAAAAACTTTTTGCAAACAATAAATTTACTAGGTAAAATTTGAGAATTTTGTTATAAACTAGCGAATTTCGGGAAAACTATGGGAAAATTTAAATATGATTCGGCTCATCTAGGGCCCAAATGCCGAAAACCCGAGGTCAATTGGTTGCTTATTAGCTGAGAAAAAGGTACGACAAAATATGGAACAAAGACGAAATTTGCGTCCTAATAGCGCTTTTGTTCCACTACGTAAAAAACTCTCTAAAAAAAACTTATTGGAATTCTTCAAAGATTACTGGATCAAACATCAAAGCACAGAAATAATTTTTTTTCAGATGGAGTGGCAGATTGATTATTTTTACCATTGCAGATTAGTACATTCCTTGGAAGCTGGTATCACTTATTAGTGTGGCACCATATTGGTATATACCAAATGCCACAATGTAATTTTAATGCCCTGTGTCCTCTCTAGAGGGAGGTATTTGATCAATGACAATGCAAAATTGTACTAAGAATTAAGTTTAGAAAGCACCCAGGTCAAACAGGCTCTCTAGAGATCTTAAACATGCCGCATAATCATGACATGGACTGGATTTTCATGATGAAAAAATCAAGGCTTGGCCCGCGGTCAAAACCGCAAACTCGGCCCTACAAGGCAAGCGTCTAACCAACTGCACCACCCAGCTGGCACAGGATTAATATATATCAAATATAAGTCAATTGAAAATGTGTGTGCATGATTAAAATATCAAGCTTATAAAAATGGTAGGTAGGTTAAGTTTCTAGTTGAGAGAACCATATAAGCAAGGGGATTAAAAATCATTTGTTATAATTTATCATTCTGTTCATATTGTACAATTTTATCCAATCCAGATATCAAAACATAAACTGGTCATTAAATCCACCTTTACATTCTAGTCATCAAGATCTGCTGTAAATATAAAAAGGTATTCACTGTAAAGAAAATTAAGTGCGAAAAAAAAACACATTAATAAAGCTGAAATATTGCAAATCGATTAGAATGATATACAGGTTTATGAAATACAATGAATTACTGAAAAAATGACTTTTTAATGTATTGCTTGTATTAATTACTGTGCAAGTTCTATAGAAAAAAAATTGAGTGAACAAGAAATTAGCTGTAATATTTCATCCAAATTTTGAGTTATCCTCTGGTAATAAGTTAACTTGTAAAAAAAGGGGTGCCAATATAGTTCCTGTATTGTTTCAAAATTATACCAGAATGAAAATATTTTGGGTCAAAGTTGGCTGCTTTTTAAGGATATATCCATTCAGAAAGTACATGCCTACTAAAGCTTTGCATGTTTCAAAACCTTAATTTACATTGCAAAAAAAAGTAAAGCTAGAGTAACGAGTGATGACTTCATCATTTTGTTCAGCTTTTTTAAAAATGAACATTGGTATGCTGCTATTTTGAGAAAAAATAAACCTGAACTGTACAAGAATATTGTTCACACAAGAATAACATTGTACAATGCATCGTAAGTGTTTCAGTAACACCAAACAAAATGCTATATATATAATGCGGATAAAAAGCTGTAGATATTCTTGACGAGATTTGAGTAATACTAATAATTTTAATATTGATGTTTTATATTTCATAAGGACACTGATTTTGTTTACATATTAAATATTTTTCTTCCATCTAATGCATGCAATGGCATTTTAAAATTATCTTCAAAATGTTCAAAAATAAAGCAGTATTTGTGAGTTAAATCTACATGTGGAAATATTTCATAGTAATAATTATGCTTAATTACATAACATAAATAATTATTTTTCTTTTAGCATTCAAAAAGTAAGTTACATCACGAACCTGGTGCACCAGGACGTGCAAAAGGTGTCATGTTCAGGTAAATACGCTTATTGTTGCTATTTTGAAAATGAATGGTAAATACCGTTTTCCCCTTGGATTTGTAACTCTACAAATCCAAGTGTAGTGCTCACATGTCAGCAAGTGTAGAAAATATTTTAGAAATTGAACCAAAATTAGAATTTTTTTAATTGTATCTGTTTTTTATTGCACTGCTCAGCCCTTTTCCTTTTTTAAAAAAAGTTGCAATTTTTCTCTGATTTAATGTACACAGCACTAATGAAATCTAGAAAGGAATTAAAGTTTTTTTCTTAAGATACTGTAATTATATACACACATATATTTATCTATATACAAATACTAATATATAAAATATGTAAATATATATATTGAATGGATAAAGGTATTTGCTTGGAAAACTAATTTTATAACCGAAAGGTGAAAAGTAAGGGTATCGTAAATTGTGTACTGTTTTTATAAATTTAGAAGTAATTTTCTTTAAATAGAACTTAAATATATATATATATATATATATTTTAAACAGTGTTGACTGTGATTTTAATTTACATATTTGAATTATCTTTTATTTACAATTCATATTATTTATTATTTTTATCAAAAAGAAATTAAAACTAAGTTTAGGATATTAATATCACTTGCTTTTTACAAAATTTGTTATTAGTTTTTCATCTCTTTTTAACATTGCAAGGCTTCTAAATTTTAGATTTTTGAAACAAACATTTCATTCTAAAAACTACAAAATCTTTTTGATAATTTTAAAAATCATTTAGAGACAATATTTTTGGGAAGGGGATGGAACCGGCTGTAATCAGTTTTTTTATTGCGATTATTTCTGATTTAAGATATAAACACTAAGACAATGTTTCAAACAGCATTGAAATGGTTCTGTTTTTAATCTTTTGTTAAAAAATGTATAGGAAATGATAAAACTGGACAGAATTCATATACATCAGATACAGTAGTTTATTTTTCACTTGGTATTATCTGTTCTTTTGTGAAAATATTGTTAGGTTTTATTTTTAGAAATCTGTTTTTAAATGTTATTTTTTTTTAGGGGTGGTCGTAATGGAGGATATGGAGGACCAGGAGGTTATCAGCGTGGTGGTTATTCTAACGGCTATCCAAGGTATGATGGACCACTTTTTGGCGGTAGAGATAGAAATGACGATTATTATGAAGATCGTTATGGAGGTGGTAGTATCGGCTCAAGAATGAGGCATTTTCCTATGCCTTATGATCGCCCTTCTATGGGATTGAGTCGTGATGATTATGGATACAGATCATCACCATACTCAGTGCCATCTAGGGATCCTTATGCAAGATCTCCTGCTCTCTCCCCAAGGGATATGTATGAAAGGAGAAGTTCTATGTATCCATCTTCTAGTGATTATTTATATTCACGTCGCTCACCTCCACAGATTCCTAGTTCATCAAGGTAAAATTAATTTCATGAAAACTAATGAATTTTTTTTAGGACTGCATTGATTTTCAATGAGAATATCACCATTGGGTGGGCAATGGGAGGATTTTGAAGGGTGGGTGGGGAACTTGTTTTTGGAATTGGGGGTGGTAGACATGGTTTTAGATGGGGGGGGGGATGAGTGTTTTGATATTCAAACTTAAAAAAAACTTAATAAATTTATTATCCAGTCCATTTTTACCAGCAATAAAAATATTTACAAGATGGCTCTTGTGCAATTCTAAGAATTTTGGTTGCAACAAGTTCATTCAGTTTCTATTCTTGTCAAATCTGCGTAAGAGAAAGAAATCTCTTCGATGAAAAAACACATTTACTCTCAACACCTTGAATCTTTGCATCAGGACTTTTCTGAGTATTTCTAGGGTATTTTGTCTCAGGAAGTTCCTCAATGAGTTAGGAATCCCTTTATGAGTATTGAGACAGCAGTTTATATTCAAGAGAAATTATTCTAATTGAGATGAAACTTAGTTGGCCAACTTCCAGAATGATAAATAGTATCTTAGAATTTTGACTGCAAATTGACATTGGTTTGCCTCTATCTGTTTTAATAATAAATTAATGCCTTCTTTTCCTTCTTGTTGAGTATGGATTCAGTACTGTGACTGATCTAATTACAAAAGAAGACTTCAAATCATGAAAAGAGGGAACTTTTACCTTCATCTTTAAAAATATTGAATCGAGCCGCCCATCCAGTGTAATGGTTTCATGTTCTTGGCGGAGGATTACTTAGTCTTTTAATATATTTGAGTTCTTCCTTTTTTCCCTACAATTAAGGTTTTAATTTCTCTAACACAAGAATTCAAAAATGTTTTTATCACAGCTACATAAAAACTTTCTGAGGATTTTTCAATATATAAAGTGGCTTTTATTGTATACTGATATTTAAAAATAAGTTAACTGTATCTTAATTCTAATGATATTTATTTATGCCTTGCAATGTAACTATGGGCAACAAGTTATTAGTATTAGAAACATTAGTTTTTTAAGAATTTTAAACATAAAAGATGTTAATTTCTATTTAATAATATCCTTCATGCTAATTTTTTTTTTACAATTTCAATATCATAAAAATAAAAAAATTATAATTGCATATTAGTTATTTTTTTCAAGTTAATGATCGTTTGGCTGCATATAAAATAAATTTGTGTGTAATTGTCATTTTGTTGAAAAAGTGTAAGGTGAATTTAAATGTTTCTTGTATCCCTTAAAAACAAGTAAAAACGTTTGAAATATTATCATTAAACAAAATTTTGAATTAAAAACAGTCGTAAATATATTTTCTGGTGTTCTGAGTCTAAAAACTAGCAACAAGAGTAGTGTCTTGAATGTTCATAATTAACATTTTAACAAACCACTATTTCTCTTGCGGCAGTTATTTTTACAGTATTGTTTCTCAGTGAAACTATAGTTTATTTTTAATTTAGTTGTAATACATAAGAATTATTTTTATTTAATTTCTCTTTCACAATATTTGCTTCCAAATAGAGGTAAAATTTAAATAATTGCCCTTGATGATACTTAAACCCGCCTGAAGCAAATGTCAAACATTTCAGGCAATATTTGTTTCTAAAAAAACTAGAGTTCAGAATGCTGTTGTGTATGTGTGATTATTGGGATTAAAAATGTTTTATTTTGCTGTGGTATTAATGGCAGATTCAACTATGTTAAGATTTATTCCTTATGTTTATCAAAGAAAATGCAAAATTGTTGCTTAAAATAATATTTATAGAACCAAATAAACAGGTTAAGAATTTTCAATCAAAAGTATCAGGTATCCGAGAACATTCTTTTTTAAATTAAGGGAAGGGTAAAATTGTATATTTTCAGATTCAATTTTATTTTTTTCAAAATATCCACCCTCGCATTTAGCAATCTTTCCTAGTTAGCTCAATTATAAATTCACTGTTTATTAAGTTGCTTATTTATATTTTCAACAAATATTTGTATCTCTTTGGATTTTCAATTATTAAACTGTTTATCACTCATTTAATTGCTTAGTGATAAAAGAAATAGGTAAAAATCTGTGTGTGATGTAGTTAAGATGTCGCTCACCTAAAAAGCGTAACTTTTGTTCTGGTCTCCGCTATTATGTGTAGTCGAGTATCATTTATTTGCTAACTTCCAACTCTTTCCTGTTTTAAGTAGCTTCTGTATTGCCTAAGTTATTTGTGTTTTGAACACTTCTGCAATTTCTATGCATGTTAAATTGTTTTTGGTTTCATTCATTAGGTTTGATAGTCTGACTTATCTGATATTGTCTTCTGGGATAATGGTTTGTTAGAATTTTTTTAAATATTGTATTTTTTTTAGCTCCTGTAGCAATAGATCCTTAGGAAAGGATCACAAAGGAAACTTGCTTTTACAGTAGTTTCACTGAAAATTTTTTTAAGGGTTAGTTATTTTTCAATTAAAGTGAAGCGGTTTGAAATTTGGTGAATAACTAAAATAAAACACTTGCTAAACTTTGAATAAACATTTCTTCGAATTATTGTATGTTATAAAAAATACAAAACTTTCTTGGATGCCTTATATATATATATATATTATATATATATATACATAAACTAGTTTTAATAAGAATACCCAATCAATTGCAAGAGTAATTTACTGTTTAATATATTGTAATTAGATGTGATGTATTTTCATATTTGTGGTATATCTTTAAATTTAACTTTTTATTTTCAAAAGTATTTCACCTATTCATGTCAGTCTTATGTTTATGAAATCTCCATTATCATTTTTATATGTTGAACATTGTAACACACACCTTTTGGCTCAGCTTTATATGTTTATGATTGAGTCAATATTTAGAATATTTTATGTTTAAGATTGTTTTTTAAATTTCCTTTTCTAAATTTTTACATATCATTTTAGTCATTTTACGACTTATGCTAATATTCAGTTTACATTTTTAACAGGTCATATTATGGAAATTCTTTTGAGGATCCGTGAGTATTATTTATATATGTAATTAAAATGGTTCTTTTTTTTTCACAAAGTTAATTTTATGCTTATGTCAGATAGATTTATTTGCTTAGAATTCCCAAAATTGACTTTCTAAAATAAGCGCATTTTTACAGATCTACCATATTTAATTTTCTAACTTTTTAAAAACTTTTCTTAAAATGACCTTTGAAATTTATAACATTGCTGATAAGAGATTATTGAAATGCATTTTTGACAATTCAGGTTTTTAGAATTCATTCTTTGTACAAAAAAAAATTAGTTTATCATAAAAGGAAATAAAACTATTATTAACAGTTATTTAGAACCAAGGTATCAAATTTTATTATTTTAAAAGTGACGTATGAGTTTTATAATATTTTAGTGACATTAATTTTTAATGAGAAGGTAATAGAAGAATATTATAACAACATTTTTATGTGCTTAATTGGTTTTTTTCTCACATATTTAAATTTTACTAAAAAGTTGAGTTACATTTAATTTTAGTATGAACACAATCTATCCCCTTCACCAGCATGTTTATTTACTTCGGAATTTCAAAAAATGAATGAAAAAGGATTAGTTTTTAGTTTTGTATAATGTTTGGAAGCATAAGCTCTTTTTAAATTTGTAAGATGTCCCCCCCCCCCAATTCCTACTATTAGTTCACTCTCCCTATATATATTTATATATAGATCAAATTTTCAATTCTTATTAAAATACTTTTTATTCATCCTCAAGTTCAAATAATTTTTTTAAAACTAGTAGTGGATGACACTTGATGTTTATACAGTTTTTCAAATATTAAATCATTAATTAAATTAAAATGAATAAATAGTAACAAACAAAAACCAACACCATATGTAAAAAGGAAATCGCTCATTGGTCCCTGCAATGGATAGTGCGTTGGACTTCTAATCCAAAGGTCATGGGTTCGAATCCCACCTGGGATGGCCTAATTTCTGAGAATGGGATTTCTTTTCTACTATACTATTTTATTGGTATAATTAAATTTAATTAATGAATAAATAGTAACAAACAAACAATAGTCCACCATATATAGAAAAGAAATGGAAAATTGCTTTCTATTTTGCAACTTGATATTGTGATTATGTTGTATTTATATGATATTTATATTTATGGTAACTATTTAATAAAAAATAACTAAAATAAAATTTTTCTTTCTTTGACCTATGTAGGAATTGACTTAATTTTTTAAATTTTTATATTACTTGTTCCTTAAACATTTTATTTGATTTCTCCAAAGTTTCTGTGACTTTTCTTTTTGTAAATCATTTCTAGGGCTCCAATTCAATCTCATTTGCCTCCATCATCAGATTGGACATACCCGAGGTAAATTTATGTTAATCTTTATTCTTAAATATATTATATAAATTAAATTTTGGCATCTATCTAAAAACATAAAAATTTGAAAGGAAAATATAAGCTAAAATATAATGTAAACATTGTGTTTTAAAAAATATTTGCATGTTTTAAAATTTTAAGTTTTTTAAAAACTTAAAGGGTCATGAATGTTTAATTGAGTGCATACATAATTGAACAAAAAGCTTTTAAATTGTTCTAGTTTTGCGTAACTGTTTTTCCCAGTAATTGTACTGCTTTATGCAAAAAATTCTGTAGTTGAAATTTTCGAAATTCTGTGTTTAGCTAAGTTTTATATTAAAATTGTACAATAGAGATTGGATTTTTTTTAAGGCCATTCAATTATTTCTAGTGCTCCAATTCAATCTCATTTGCCTCCGTCACCAGATTGGACATACCAGAGGTGAAATATGTGTTAATCTTTATTCTTAAATATATTATGTGTATTAAAATTTTGGCATCTATCTAAAAAGCATCAAAATCTCTTGGGAAAATAAAAAGCTAAAATGTAATTTAAAATATTGTGTTAAATATTTACTTGTTAAAATTTTTTTATTACTTGTTAATAAAAGTGTAATGAGTGTTGACATGTGGTGTGTTTAACTGAATGCGTACACACATAATTGAAAAGCTTTTAAATTTTTCTAATTTTTACGTAACTGATTTGTCATTAAAAAAATTTTTTTTAAGCGAAAAATTAAGTAGTTGAAATATTTGGATTTCTGTGTTTACGATTGTGCTATCAAATCTTGAGATTGATTATTTTTAAGGTCATTCAATTTTTTTTTTTTGTAATTAAAACTGAACTGTGTAAATTTCTAAGTTTATTTTTCAAGAATAAGTTTTGATTAAAAATTTAAGAAATTATTTATACATGGTATTCAGTTTTAAAATTGTACATTGCATAATTAAAATGATTTAATACAGTTATAATCTTTATATTTTCGTTGAAAATTCTTTAGGTAAATGTAATACAGTACATATATTAATGAATAAAAGTCAAACTGTTTAAATTTTTATGAAATTAGAAAAATTATTGGTTTTATCCTATAAGAAAATATTTTATTTTTAAATTTTATGGAAAGGCAGGCAGTTACTTTGCAAAACTGTAACTATTTTTAACATTTTTTAATTACATGTATTATATCAAATTTTCATTCCAATTTTAGTTCTCGAGTTCCTCCAGCAGCATCTCGCCGTCACTACTATTGAAAGTTTTAGATGAAATTAAGTGCATGGGTTTTGTTTCTTTTTTATCCATCACTTTTCTAATTCACATTACATGTTTTTTAAAGAATTTTTATGTTTGTGAATTGTGGACTAGTATATTTGTTCAAACCTTCTGAGTGTCATCAATAAGTACGTTTTCTGAGTTGCACCCCATAAGTTGTCACTTTAAAAAAAATATTGATAGCATCATTTTTATTTTATTTGAAATTCAATCCCATCTTGAGGTAGATTATAATTTCAAATAGGTAAAAATTAGAAATGTTTTAACTGAAAATGAACTTGCCTCATATGAATGAATATTTTTGCATGGCCATAATCTGTTATGTCATCTATTAAGATATATATATATATATATATGAACATGTTGTAATGTATTCATACATGAAACTGCTTTCTCTTCATAATATTTTTTGTACATTTCCTGTATTAATTTTTAGTACTGTTAATTTCAATCGGAATGATTTAAAAATCATGAAAAGTTCCAATCTATGTATGTCATTGATCAACTGCCATAATATTTTGTATAATTTTTAGCACTTTATTACACAAGATACTAAAACCAATTTCTGTATTTTATGGTTGGACTGATGTATTTTTTGTATCACACTCATTAAAAATATCATTCTTAATTGTGGTAGGTTCTTTATTTGAAAATTTCAAATAGCTCCATCTCTGGTTTCTTCAATTTTTTTTTATTTAAATTGTACCGTGCCCATATTTTGTATTTATATATTTTAATTATACTATAGTAATAATCCTACAATTTTTTTCTTCTTTTTTTTTTTCGCCACAGCAAATTAATCTTTAGTTTTAATAATTGTAATACATGCTACTAGACAATTTTAGGAAAAGATTTTAATATGTAAAAGGAATTTTTCACTGTTATAAGTTATCTCTAGCATATACACATACAAATATGCATTTCAATTTTAGTAAGCAATATTAGTGCATTAATTGTAAAGACACATGGGGAAGATTTTTAACTTAGAGTTAAAAACAACTGCTTTTATGTTTCTTGATATTTTTTATTTAAAATGGTTAGAATTATTTTTTCAGTTTTTCTTCCAGTTACTGCAAAAAGTATAGGAAAAAGTATAGTTTATTTAAAAAAAATTCAATTTTTTGAAAATATGTCTAATCTACCAACTTTGAAACTGTCTCTGCTATTTATATATATTAATAGATTAAAATTTTAAAAAATCATAACATTTAAGTTTAAAAGAGATGTTGCTGTTGAATAATTTGCTGTTTCAGATTAATAATTGAGGCATCAATATATATACTTATTTAACTTAAAAAATAAATTGACCTTTAAGTCTGAAACACTATTTCATGTTATCTTAAGCTTCATTGTATTCAAATACTTCCAAGTTAATTCATTAAATTGACAAAAGTAGTGAAAGATTTTTAAAAAATCTGTTCATCCTAGATATTGCAAATGTCTTGTTTAGTGCTTCATTCGAAACATGTCCTTGTTTGTTTCTTCCTACTATTGAGATCAGGCTAATTGTTGTACAATTATTTCCCATCTGCTCAATTAACTGTTTTTTCTCTTTATTTTGATCTCATCAGTGCCTCCATATATATAGTTGACTCTCGCTGATTCAAACCTTCGATAATACGAACCTCTTGCCAATTCGAAGTATATGCTCAGCCCCTAGGAAAACTTGATATTTCGAACTAAAACAATACATTTTGGTACCTTCAATATTTCAAAGTAAAATCTGAGGCTGGCCAGACTAAAACATGCAGTAATTTGAAGTTAATCTTGCAAAACTCTCGACAATTCGAACACTCACTATCATGTAGAGTCCTGAAGCAAACAGGTTGGAGCTTGCGTGTTTTGTGTTGTATTGTCTCTGTGTGTCTCCCTTGTAACATAGCTTCTTTAATGACCATCTAGCTTTAGACCACAATTAACACAGAAAGTCAAGAAGACGAATCAGAGGAGTTGACTCCAATAAATTTCACAAAAAGTGTCGCTAATCAAACTATGTAACTTCTTCCTTCCAAATCATGTTGATGCGGATGCTTTTAACTCTTCCTTAATTCCAGAAAAATCTATTGACAATGTTAGATTGAATGCCGTAAAACCAAAAAAAAAGATTTTTTTGTCAAAAAAGATTAACCCTCTGAGTGGGTGAGGCTCTAATTGAAACTCATTCAAAAGCGGTCTACTTTTTCAAAGCTGGCGGTAGCGAAACGGTTCATGTTTATTTTTGGGAACTGCTTCGAAAATGCACCACAGTTTTATGCCTTCCCCCCTTTAAGATACGGGAGGTCTACAAGCGCTTTTGTAGGGGATGATTTTATTGCTTTTTCGGTTTCTGTGTTGTTGGAAAGGGGAGATTTCTCATTCACATAGCTGTTGCCTTGTGAGAAAATTGTGTGTTGAACGTTGGATCCACATCACGGCGAACAGAAACCATCCAATTTGTTGAATCATAGTAACAAGCAAATAAAGGATAAAAAATAAATATTTAAAGAAATGGCGAGTTAAAAGTTGAAAAATATTTTTAATAAGCAAAAGAAAATTTATTTTTTTCTCCTATTACTTTATAAAACTTAAAAAAAAAAAACATTTTGATTTTGGTATTAGATTTGATCAAGACAGAAGTAAACTGTAATCATTATTGAATATCAGACTAAGAAAACGCAAACCGAGATATTTTCCTGTTTTTTTTTTTTTTTTTTTTTTTTTTAAAAAAAATTATGAGGTAAAAAAGTAAAAGTTATAATCTTTTTTAAAAAGCAAAATGAGAATAAATGTAGTATCGTTATATACCAATGGATTTCCAAATTTATCTATATGCACTCCCAGGGGTCTATGACGACCTGCAAGAGTTCCACGCGAGTAAAAAAAATAATTTGGGGGCTCATGAGGTGTAAATGGGGGTCTATGATCGTGGTTCTCATTAAACCAGATCATGGCGTTAATCTTTAAAAAAATTTGATCCAGTGGGAACCAGATTTTAACAATTTAACGTTTACTAAATTTAGTGAGGTTAGTTTAACAACATAAAAGGTGACCATACTAGGTGACAACATAAATTTTATATACAAGGAATATTTCAGCATTTTTTTCCAAAATTAAGTTAAATAAGTATAATATTGAACGTCACGAATTTTTTTAATTTGTCACAGTCTGTCAGGACATTTTAACCTACGTTTAACATTTAAATGCCCTTACTCAGATTTTGAAACTAAGTTTGAGATTGTTTTTTTTAGTAATACAGCAGTAGACAATGATTTCAAATAGTCGCTTTGAGAAAAAAAAAAGTGTCATATTGCAATAGGAACTCATTAGAATAGGTCCTAATGAAGATCTTATAGAAACGGATGTCAGTAATTTTGGCTTTAAAAAGACATACCTGATATTTGTCACAAATTATGGAATATCATGAGAAAGTTTTTAAATGTGTTTTTCCTTGTTTCACTGAGTTTTCCAAACTCAAAACAAAAAAGAAAGGAAAAGAAAGAAAGAAGTAGGCACTTACGAAAAAGGAAGGTTAGGGTTAAACATGACAAGATTGATATTAAATATTGAAAATTTGTTATTAAAACACCCGATTCATCCTTCTCTTTAAAAAGCATTTGTTCAGTTATTTTGTTTTAATTTTAATGCATTATATGCGCTTCTTAAGTTTTAAACGCAGAACTATACTTCATTACAGTTAAAAATTTAATTTTTTGAAAGTAGTAGCACCAATTATCAAAAAGACATTTAAGTTGATAAAATTGCAAAAATTTAATATTAGGTAGGCAGGGGTCTACCCGAAAGCGAAAAACATGGTAAGGGGTCAATGAGACAAAAAGGTTTGGGAACCTCTGTTATATACGATGAAGAAGCTTGTACATTAAAACTGGGGTTTCTGCATTTTATTATATTTTTAATTTAAAATAACATTAAAGAGAGGTTTTAATACTTTTAATTTATGCAAATTTTAATACTTAAATTTATACTTTTCTGTTGAAAGAATTTTTTCTGCATAAATCAAATCTCTTCATAACAACTTGCACTAAGAATAAAATAATACTCTCCCCACTACAGCATTTGTGTCGGAACCACATAATACACTTTCAATCAATAATTTTAATAAGGAAATATATTTTTCTTAAATGTGTTAAATGCGAAAGTGTGTTTCTTCCCATTTTCTGTTCAGATTTCATTTTCATCTTTCTGTTTCTTTAGTATTACATCCTTTAAATGCATATTCGCATATATTTATAAATGGGAAATTGTCATCGTAACTACATCTTTCAATTCAGTCATTGCAACGATATTTTACTGATTAATTTTGTCTTTTAAAAACAGTACACTTAGAACATTTTACATAAGTAAAATTAACAGACAATTAATAATATAAGAAATTTTATGAGCAATTTTAACATTTAGAGATGTATCCTTAATTCCAGGATTAGAACCTTACAAATTGTTATTTTATTCTTAAATATTAACAGTATAAATTCATCATCCTCATAACTCATTCTATATAGCAAGAAAACCCTACCTTTTGCTTTTGAAATGTTATATATTAAAAATTTTCGGTAGTTTTGTAAAAAAATTACACATGTGGAAAAAACGGATTATAATTTTTGGTTTTTAAATAATATTCTCTTAAGTGTCGAGAATTTTTCCAAATTTAAGGCATAATAACAAAAACATCAGGTTTTTTTAAAAAACTTTTGTGGCCCATATATTTGGAAAGCTTGCTCTAATTGAACTGGGATCTCTCTTTTATCATTTTAGGATACTTTTAAACTGTAAAAAAAGCCTAGCTCTAGGCTGGATCTTAGACAAAGCATACATTCCAGACGACCTGAAAACCAATTAGGTTTTAAGAAATTTAAAGTTTTCAGAGATTTGATTTTAGTTTTGAATTCACTTTAAAGTATTTTTGCAATTCTAAATTGAATTAATTGAAAATATTTTTGAACACAAGCCACTTTTTCGTGTGAAATGGGTATTAACTGCAATTTTAATTTCTAAAATCATTTCTGTTTGCTATGTTTTGAAGCTTCTGAGTTCTCTCACATTTGCTTAATTAAGATTGATTTAAAGACCACTATATTTATTTGTACACATAATTTATATAATTTAAAAGCATTTTCTTTGTTTTCATTAATTTTTTCCTGCTGAGAAAATGCCATGACAAAAATGTAAGCAGGCTTCTGTGAGAAATAACATTTGAAAGGGAAGGAATATGCGACTGAAATTTATAAATCTAAAATCCAACTTTCACAGATGATGTTACAATTAGACTTCAAAATGTAAATGTTCTGAATATAAATATTGTAGAAAGAACTAAATATTTCCCTAATGTTAAACTACATTATAGTAAATATTTTGTAGTACTACTTTAGTATTTTCAAGTCATGCAACAAAAACCCAAACTTGCTAAACTACCCCGATTTAGAAAAAAAATAGACATTATTTACAAACTTGGTGATTTCGGGATTACCTTTATATCACTATTATTTTGTGTGTAAAAATGTTTTGTGTATTTAAAACTCCTGTGAAAATATTAGGTTAAGATGAAACCGAATAATCTATCAAAGTAACAAATGTTATTAATATTGTGTAAAAGAATATTTTGAATTAAAAAAGATATTTTCAGTCATAATTATTTCAAGTAGTGTTTGGATGTAGAACATAAGTTGGAAAATAACATATTAAAAATTAGAGCTTTACAGACACTATTAGTTTTTGTTTTATGCCTTTCCAAATTTTATAAATGCGTTTTTTTCAGACTTTTAATTTTGAAAATGTGTTTTCTAATCCCAAACGCTTTTTTTTTTCTGATCTTGAAATATCTTGTAAATACTCCCAAACATATGATCCATAAAAGTTCATTTGGATTTAGGACTGGGAGCTCCAGTTATGTTTTTTAAAAATCTTAAAGTTAATATTTGAAAAATTTCGTGTTTTTCCAGGTTTTGCTATAAAAATAATTAGTAAAATCCAACAAAGAAATAGATTTTAAATTCTATACTTTTTGTTTCCAATAATCTAAGAAATATAAATCAATTACAATAATTAAATATTTTTAATAATTTAGTATTTTATAAAAGTTTTTAAAAACTTCAAAAATGTTCAATGCTTTAAAATTGTTAAATAATGGCTTGTCAAACTAACTTATTATTTTCAGAATCAATATAATAGTATAATTTGAATATAAAACAAAAATTTATTTTACTGTTATAGAACTGTTTATGACTTCTACTTATAATGTAAAAAAGAATGATATATAAATATATAACTTAGTGCAGTCAAAAACAATCATAATTTGTAAAACTCCGGTCCCACTACTAATTCCAATACATTTTACAAACTGTAGCTAAAAACAATTATATACTTATGGGACCAAATATTTATTTATATATGGAAATATTTTTCCTTATTAAATATATAATGAATAATTACAAGATGATTTCTAAAATCCTAAAAGCCTTTAATGGAGAAAAGCCCGACATAATTTGGATAGTTAGAAATTTCATTATATAAGTATGCATGCTTTAAAACAAATAAAATTGCAAAGAAAAAGCAATTTACAAAAAAATTTGTATTTACTGAATATAAAATAAATCAGAATTCATCCTTAAATATACATAATTGTGTAAGAAAAGGTTTTGTTCAATTTACAAACAATTGCAAAGAAACTTTTATAAATAATAATTAAACAGGTATAAAAAGCAAAAATTATCAAAGATGTATACAAAATATTATTAAAATTTGCTATAAAATGTTTAGTCAAAGCAAAATACCTTTTACAAAGCCAAAAGTTTATCTAAACAATTGTACATTACTGAAGCTAGAAGTGTACATATGCATATAGAGGGCAAAAAGAAATATATTGTTCAAAACATTGTTTTTAAACCGTTAATTTAAGAAAAAAGATTTTTGTATACATTGATAGATACGTCATTGATTGATTGATATACGTCGTTTATAGCACTGTCCCAGTGTGATATTTTTCGAAACACGGCGCTGCACACAGTCCAACATTACAGTCTTTACATTCAAAACGTGGTTTTCTTCGAATGCGTTTTCCGTTATCATTTTTCTTAAGGTTGCATACGACACATTTTCGTGGTGGTTTGTGTTTTTTCTTGAAGAGTCACTTTCCACATATGAAGCCATTATGAAGCACATATTTCCATTCATGCCTTCCAATTAAACGGACTCCATTTTCAGAAATTTCAGAGGTAACAAAGTTTTGAGAATCGGAATTACTACTTCCTTCTATCAATCGTTCAATCAGTTTCATTCGAAAACCAATATGATTTAAAATACCGCCATTTTTTTTATAGATAGTGAAGGAATTAATTCCACACAATTTGATTTAACAAATGTCGAAAAATCTTCTTGTAGTATTTCCTTTGTTGATTTCGGGCAACAGGATAGTAGGATAGACACTGGTCTGATCTATCAACACCACCCATGGTGGTATTATAAAACACCGCTGCTTTTGATTTCATTTTCACAGAATCCCGTTTCTTAGCTTTCACTTCCATCATATCAGTGTTATGAAAAATGCTAATCATATGCAGGGGTTTTTGTCCTTGTACTT
Source organism: Trichonephila clavata (assembly GCA_019973975.1). Taxonomy (NCBI): domain Eukaryota; kingdom Metazoa; phylum Arthropoda; class Arachnida; order Araneae; family Nephilidae; genus Trichonephila; species Trichonephila clavata. Next base: position 1,609 of record BMAO01014778.1, on the reverse strand, counting down.
CAAAACACACATTTTTCCCTTTTGGAAGGCCATAATTTCCACTTTCTTCACTTTAGAACTTTTAATGAAACAGGTAAACCTTTTCGAGGTAACGGACTCGTGGCTGGCGTATCATGAGTTCTAGCTCATTACCACTGAAGAGCCGCCGTGTAGGGGAACAATGCACGTTAAATCTGTCGAGAGCTGAAAGGGCCTCTGTTGGTGTGGTGTGGTAGTTAGGAGAAGGGGAGAAGTGCTAGCACAGGTGTCATCCTCGTCACTTGACCATGGTTCAAAATGAAGAGGTCGTCGCCAAAAGTTCTCGAGTATAGCTGAACAGAGCGACGTTAATATTCACTCACTCATTCAACCAAATTGTATGAAATTTACGGAATAAATGAAAAAATATTAGAAGTGGAATATATTAAAAATTCAATTTTAAATTTTAAATATCCAAAGAATTATTAGTATTTATGGTAAATATTTTCAACTGCGTACGCGAGATACATACATAAATATATTTTTCGAAATTCAAATGCAGAATTTCAGTGCAGCTAATATAAAATTCCTGGTTTTGTATGGTTAAGATTACAAAAAATGTCCAAATTTTAATTACTTGTTCTTCAGCCAATCTCTATAACAGAACCTAAATGATAAGGGATTTTGCATAAATAGATATTTTTTAACTTGAATTTAAAATGGATCTTTATATTTATTTATTGACGCAAATGTCAACTGTAATTTGTCCAGGTGCTTTTCATTTCTCTTTGCCCAAAGATTCAAGCTTAAAAATTTGATCTTGTTGTTCCCATTCTCTTTGAAGGAAACTGAAGTTCAGACATTAAAAATTCTATTATAATTTGTTATCTAAACAATACAAAACTAGGGATTGTATGTAAGATACTCTGAACACCTGGCTTTGATATTATGAAAACTAAAGGATTTAAATAGGTTTTTTTTTGTTATTTTTATCAATGCGTACAAAATTTTTGCAAGTTCTGTTGTACAGAAACTTAAAAAATTATTCATGTTTAGAATTTTAAAAGTTTAACAGGTTTTAAATTTTGAACATTTTTTTTTTTATAATTTTTGACACAAACGAAAAATTCCTTTAAAAAAAATAGAAGTATTATTAAAATAAGAAAAACGAAACTGTAAATTATCCTCATTGTTTTGATATATACTTTGAATTTAAAAATAGATATATCATAGATATTTTTAGAGATACATTATAAAAAAAAACTTAATTCTACTTGAGAATTTTAAGGTAAAGAAAAAAATGTGATTTTGTCAAAAGCTACCCTTTTCTTTCCCAATTAGTTGAATTTCAAATTAATATTAAATCAAAAGTGAGTATATCATCTATATTACTTATGTGATGGAACTTAAAAAAAATGATTAAATGAAAGATTTATAAAAACGCTTAGATCGTGAAAACTACATCAAAGAATTTATTTAATTCAAACCCAAAAATATTTCAAGTCAAGTTTACTTACAAACTTTAACTGATAGTCCGTACGCTCTGGAGGTTTTAAATTCTTCCCAGTTTTTTACGATTGCTGCAGGGGAAGAACGGGGCAAGCCATAAAAACTTCTGTCAGAGTCCTTTGTGTCACCCCAACCCTCCCTA
>BMAO01014777.1:0-26356 GCA_019973975.1 Trichonephila clavata | reverse complement strand
AAACAAATTGGACTATACGTGCATAACAATTAGGCAGTTAACCCGCGATCACTCGCGCGGGGTGATGTACACCCAGCAACAAGAAAAGCTTCCTAGAATTCCACAAAGAATACGCAGAACTACGATTTTTTCTATAGCTGCACATTTCGTGTCATTGAAACTTCATACCTGATGCAATCACTCTCACTCGGAGATTGAAACGTAATGACCTTTTAAAAGTTTATCTGGGGTGCTGAAAGCACCCTGCGAGTGATGACTTATATTTTCGTACTCGAAACATCTATAATAGGGTAAGTGTTTAACTCTTTCCGTTAACATTTATTTCAAATATAATAATATGCATGCATATTTTATTTAAACTTTCAATAATTGTAGTATAAAATAATATAAAACTTAAAATAATTGTAAAATATTATTTTTTTGTTAAAGTGTCTTAAAACGTATTTTAGAAATTACAGTAAAAATTCCATTGGATGGGTGCAACAGTGACTCGGTCATCTACTAGATACTGTATCGACAGATTCTGAGGATGAACTAAGTGATTTCGAAGACTGTGTAATTTCAGAAGAGCACCATATTACACAATCTATTCATCTCATGGATAAGGCAGTTGAATGGAAGAAACTTTGAGCAAGAAACAACAAATAAATTCACGGAAACAAATACTTGACAAAAAATTCAAAAGAAGCTTTACTGACACAGAAGATAGTAAGAAGAGCTTTAATTCACCGAAAAAGGGCACTGCACTGTTTGCCTACGGGTAAAAGATGTAAAAACCAATTGTGTTAGCTTTTAATGTGAAACAATCATTTATTAAAGCATATCAATACAGTCTGCTCTGAATGTTTGGAAAATGATTAAAATATTTTTCTACTTTCTACTATCCTTAACATTAGTTACAAAGTAAGTTTATCGCTGGAAAAAATGTTTGATTGTGTTTTATAAAAAAACATAAAATTATGTTTTAAAATGAAAATTTTGTAGGATTAATTTAAATTAATATTTGCCTTATTTGTGTGCAATAAATTTAATAATTTTATTTGCATAATACAAAAAACATCTTGTACTTTATAATATGTATCATGATTGTCTTAATTTTTTTTCATCCTTTAATACACCTGTTAAAAATTTGGGGTGTTCCAAAATCCCCGCGAGTAACGACGTTAGCAAAAACATGCCTGAGTGAAGGGGGTTAATTCAATTTCCGAGAAGATTATTGTAGCAGCGAGATACGAATGACCATGTTCGTAAGCACGTAGACGACATTGTCCAGTCAAAGTTATAAGCCTTTGCCACTGAAATCCTACTGGGAGAAAGTCTGATGCACGTTAAAAGAATCGAAACTCATAAACTCATTGATGTAGAAATTGGACAGGAGGATCTAGTTCAGGTATTGTCCGAATCCCCAGTTAAGAATTAAGAGGTTCAAGATCAATAGCCCCGTGGAACTTCTAGTATAAACATTAATCAATATTAAATCCAAAGAATTAATACCACTGTGAATTGTACATTTTCCAGAATATAATGCATATGTCTACTTTGATTAACGATTAATACAAAACGTTTTCCTAGATTATAAAAGTGTCGTTCACTCAACGATTCTACGCATCCTAAAAAAATGATTAAGGTTACGCAGTTTAATAGTGTACTGTTTTTAATCAAAATATATTTATGTTGTGTTTTAATATGGGTCTTCGTAGGAATTATAATACAATTTCCGAGAAGGATTCTTATAGCAGCAGCAATCGAGTTATCATGCTATCAATGAAGAACTACCTTGCAAAATTTCATGCACTTTACATATGTAACCGTTCAAAGTTCTGTGAGGTGAAAAAGTGTGGGGATCTAGTCCAAGCATTGTCCTGTTCACTTATTTGAATTTCGAGGTCCATCGCCATTTACACTCGTAAAGCTTCTAGTTGAACATAAATCAAAATCATATTCATAATGCTGTTACAACTGTAAATTATTCATAGACCATAATTTATAGAATTTTATTAGTTCACAACACTTCCTAAAAATTGATTTGCTGTTGTTGAAGCCCTGAAGTAAAAAACAATTTATTCTTCCTTTTACGGAAGTGTGTATGTGAGAATTTCTTAACGTCGCACTTAAAGCAACACGAGAGCTATTGGTGACGGACCTTGACGTTTGAAAAAAAATCATTTGGTGACGAAGCAGCACCCCCATCTCCAAAATTATTCACATCATAAAAATAAGTACTTAGAACCACAACATATTGAACATTCTTCATTCCCTCTATACGGTGGATGTTCAGTGAAATCCGGATTCCTCAACGAGTTTCGCAAGTTCACTATTAATAAAACGGACTGTTAGCAATCGTTAGCAGATTTCTTACAGAACTTTCCGGCTTTTGTAAATATAGGTGACAAGTGTATAAGTACCCTAACAATGTATCTCACATTTACAGATATTTCTCTTTATTTTTTAATTATACACACATATATATATATATATATATATATATATATATGTGTGTGTGTGTGTCCAGAAGTTAAGCGTAATTAAGCATAATTGATAATTATGTGAATAAAGAAGTAACTGTAAACCAGAATGGCGGGAAACGTGATATGCGAGTGTAAAATGATATAAAATAAGGAATCAATTTAAAAGAATGATAATAATTAATTTTATTATCCAAAGTCCCAGTTTTTATAAAAAAACTGAGCATAGCAAGTATTCACACTTTAAAGAAAAAATGAAAGAGAACATCAAATAAAATACTGATGCTGTAGTTTAATAAGCTGTGTGCTCACCTCTGAGAGTCAGGCATGCTGCACAGTGATTTACCATACTTGCTATGAGATGATGAATGAGTTGTGGCTCAAAAGGTTCCAAGCTTCTTGGAGAGCTCTCTTCAGTTCTGTAACGGAGCTTGGTGGGTGCGAAAGGACTGCAATTTGTATCCCGAGTATATGCCATACATGATCGATAGGATTTAATCAGGGGAGTTCAAAGGCCACAACAAGGAAATCATCAAAGTTTATCTAAAAGTGAATAATTAGTGTATACACAGTTGTTTCCTTTAAAAGAACATTATTAATCAATATTTTGTGCTCTAACTATAAAACTATTATTTTGAATGATAGATTTTCTAAAAATGTATCGATTTACATGGAGAAATCATAATTGCTGTTATACATTTTATTATTTGATTCTTCCTTATCATGACCGCGAAGAGAATTTCTTCAGCCGAAAATACTACTTTACTATATCTATTAAATTCTGTATCTGGTTAATTACTTAAATATCACAGTTCTTCATCATAACTACAACAATACGCGATAGCAAAAAGAAGATTAAAACGTGCTCATGCATTCCGGACTTTAACGGCAATTCACGCTCAGGTTATGACATACCTGAAGAGTCGGTATCCAAAAACACATATTAAGAATTCTCCTAATAACTAAGGTTCCAAACGATATGACTTTTAAGTCAGCTACACGAGAAACTATCCATTTTCCCAAAAAAGGTTTAGAATTAGCTTTGAAAAAGAGTTAGACGGTAGGTATGACATAGCCAGAGCGAGAAGTGCTAGGTTACAGAAATATTTTTTATGCTTTTCTTTTCTTTTATTTGATCAGCTTAAATTCATCACTATTATAAATATTTTTTTTAATTTTAAATAGCATTATATTGAAATTGAGTGAACACGTCTAAAGTGTCTTCATTCTTTCAAGGAAAATGTAAATAATAAAAACAATGAAATATGCCACTAAGTTATCTTCCTTGCATAAAAAAAAATTCTTTAATTAAATAAATTTTAACGGACGAAATTTACTTCCCAGCGTGAATATAAAAAAATGCAACCTGGATAGCCCCTTGACAAAAGTGAAACTTCTTTGGCGACGTTGGCCGTAAATGCAGGAAAAGTTCTAATTATAAACTGCTTTCAGAAATTACTTCAATCAAATAAAATTCGCACTTCATTCATTATATGAAAATAAGATTTTTATTCAATTTTCTGGCCTTATCATTTTCCAAGAAAGACACAATTGGTGTGTGGTAAGTGAAGTATAAAATCCTTGATTGTAATCAATCAAGAAACCTGGAGATACTGCATCGACCGTGGTTATTTACATTGTTGCTCCCTCTTTAGAATCAGTATTCGCAGTTTAATTCAGCGTCCGTTTTATGCTTTCAATGAGTGGCTTTTCTTATTTTCAAGCAAAATTAACATTTAAGTCTCCAGTTAAGATAATCGGCTTTTAATCATTATCGGATCCAATGATTGCAGTATCTTCTGTGTACAGCACTAAAACTTCAAGGATAAAGATGAGAACAGCTGCGACAGAACTACTTGGTGATATAAAGACTTTCGACTGGACTTGCTGCTAGTTTTCCTTTTTTTCTTCGTTCATGAAATTTATTTCCTCTTTTTGCATTTATTCTAGGCATTCAGACTAAAATTAATGTCATTTCATTGGAAATAAAAATTAATTACATAAACTTAATGCATCATTCACAGAAGTCACGATTTTTGCTTACAATAAGCTATCCATAGGGTTCTCGCCGAACGTTAGTGACATATACACAATGCCTTAGAGACTTCTCTGACGGAAAGGCCTTTTATGGTAATATTTTAGGCGCGTTTATTCATTGAAAACTGCACGTTTATTACTTTTTTTCGAAAATACGCCACGTGAGTTTGCTACGAATATCAAGGGTACCCACTGAAGATCTCCAATACCTAAACGTCTTTAGTCCAAACTTCAAGATGCCCTTCTCCAAACCCCCTTAGCAATCGTCCAACTTTTTCACGGATACGACGCAAGTCAGGTGTGTCCCCCGCTCGCTATCTCCTTACCATGGCGACGATTTGGAAGGATGGCGGGGAAATCACTATTTCCGTTTGCTTTTTCCCTATTACGCAAAACTGGGCAAATTTCCCATTCACTCTCGCGCCTAAAGAAGTTTTAATTCAAAAATGATTTGAAACATAGTAGTAGATGTGACTGTGTGTGTTTACCAGATCAAAGAGAAATTTTCAAAAAATTGCGCTGTCGCAAAAGAATTACAAATAAATTTTTAGGATTGAACTCTTAGAAATTACCATTGGAATACACAGATGACCTTTGATACAAAGATCTATTCGGATAAGATGAAAAAACAGTCGGTATCAGAATCAACGTATTTACTCAGATAAGAGACATATACTTTATTTTTCTTTTAGTTCCTTCTAGTATAACCTTTTTAAAGTGCCACTTCTGGAACACATTGTATGGTTTGTTAATAGCGAATACGTTTTGCGCAATTGTGTGAATAATCTGTCAAAGTATTTCTTTTTGTGTCCATACTTCAATTTTCTTCAAGTAGTCATTTATTTCTCCATTTCCAATAGCAAATATATTGTAATTCAAATAATTCTAGTCGTCAGCTGCCTTTTTCCCACTGCAACATGTAATAATAAGATACTTTTACTAAACTCAATTCTAAGAAATGAAGTAAAAATTCATGGCAAATAGTTAACAAAGAAAATTAAAAAATCTGAACAAGCATTTAAGAAATTGCACGACTGAATTCAAATTTTAAAAAAAATATTGACAATTCAAATTAAAAAAAATAAGAAGGGTAAATCATTTGAACCATTCCATAAAATGTAAAATGCATTAAAAAAAAGTATTTCCAAAAGAGTTAGCAACAACAATGTAACAGCCATCATTCATACTCATGATGGAGTACTTTAAATGGTTCCTGCATTCGAACGTTTATGCTACCTAAAGAACTCCTTTAAGAAATGCCATCAAGAGTAATATGATGTAATAAGTGTACCACATGAGAAACTTTGCCCTGCAAAATGACACAAGCAAGTAAAAGTTCACCATGCTATTTGTCGATTATCAAAGGTCATTAAAATTAAAATAACTTGAACAAAATATGATAGTTTTGCCTGCAAATAACATTCCTGTTATGTTAGCGAAAATTGTCTGTGATTTGCGTCTTTTATTAAGGTCTCACACATTTAAAACATTTTAGTTCAGTTTTATTGGATGAAAAAAATCCAATACACACACACACAACTGAACTAGTTATTGAACTAGTTATAACTCAAGATATCAAAGAACAGTTTAAAAGTGCTTGAGAGCAGGTAAGTATAATTTCTCTTAATTAAATTATTCACTAGAATTGTGATTTTTTGTATAATAAAAATAAATATCAAAAAAGAATTGAGGGGACTCGGTCAAGCCATGCAACCATTAACGTTAGTATCTAGTGCGCGCCTGATCTCGGGTTAAAACATTTCGAAGTCGCTTTAAATAATAAAAAATAACACAATTATTCTTCCTCAAAATTTTACAGTTATTTTCCTTACTTAATATTATTTCTAAATGCCAATTCTGTGAGCCTTAAAAAATTGCTGTTGATTTTACCAAAGAGCTGAAGTCTATAGACTCAAATTCTGACAAAATTGTCTCCAAACATGGTTTCTACGATCTCAATTGCTGCTGGAAAAATAAGCTCTCTTCGCCAATAGTGTCAGGCTTTTTACATCTGGCTATTTTGTATGATACTTTGTAAGTAGTAAGTAAAGCTTTTTCTTTCAGAGACACCGTTTCTTTTTTTAAAAAATGCTTTCTGTTTTTCATAAGATTTTAATTTTAATTCAAAAAACTTTCGATGACTGTTAAAGTAATCACCTTGAAGGGTTTCCATAGGTCTTTTAAGTTTATTAGGTTTCATAGTGTCTGATACTAATATATTTTTGAATAAATAACTCACAGGGATTTTTCTTCTCCGTTTACTTTAGTAGTGGTAAATCAAACATTTAAATATTCCTGAGAATACTTACTTGATTTAATTTTCGGAAATAAGCTCGTTTGTGCATTTTCTCATGCTTTATTATCGTTGAATATTCACTTACGACTTAAGAATTTGTTCTATGTTTTTGTTAATATACTGCCGTAAATACTTAATACTTTAAATTAAAATTAAAACGCAATTTAAAAAATGTACATTTAAAATTTTTCGGTAGCTATAGAAGTTTCATCTCGACCCAGAATCACTGGAATTCCAAGAGGTACAGCATTTTTACATGTTTTGCCCAGACGTCCGATAAGTTTGCCAAACTCATGCAGACGTTCACGAGAATGCTATAAGCGCTGGATATGATACATAGACCATAGACTAATTTTTCTAATGACATTTCTACTTTAAGACATGGATGATATAGGAAATATATCTTTAATTTAATATTATTTTGAAATCTGCTCCAGTTTCAAAATAACGAAAGGAAAAAAATAACATACTAATTACCCTATTGCTTAAAAGTAATTTTTTTCCAAACATATATATTATTAAAAAGTAATGTATACAAAATTTAATACATATCTCCTTAATTTGTACAGAATATAATTAAGTTTATATTGTAGCTTTATTACCAAATGCATTATTATTTTTTAATGTATTATTGTTGTATAAGGGGGGGGGAGTCGCTAAAAATATATGATTGAAAATTGGGTCTCTAATTTTGAAAGTTTGAGAAGCACTGGTTTAATTGATATCTTTCATCCAATTTAACATAATTTTCTCAGCTAAGCTTACTGTTTTCAAAAAAGTTCAAGGCGAATCTATATTTTAGTTTAATAGCTCACTTTCTAAAAATTCTTATACAAAAAGTATTTCTACGTTAATTAGGAAATAGAAAATATATTATTCGTCATATTTTCAAAACTTTTTTCAGTAAAAGTTTAAGAAAGTCAAATAAATTTGAAGTAATTTTAAGAATTTTAGACTGAAGACATTCGATTTTTTCAATGTTCAGAATACTTACGTTGACATGGTGCGTAAATTAATGAATTTAGGGTGTCGGCTCCGTTATCTTGTTCGTCATTTGAGTAGATTAAGTACTATAAAGTAAGCTATAAAAATTACTCATGTTGACTTACGTAATTAAATGCATCGAAAATCAATAACATTTCATACTTAAGCTAGACATGGACATTTGAATTCACTCACCACAATCGGCTGCTCACCACTGGAATTCACAGGTAATTTGTAATATATTCTATCTCTGCTTGATAAAGAACACCAATACTTTTCACCCTTTAGGCTGTAATGATAGGCATTGGCTACAAGTGTTCGATGTTATGCTTTCTGAGACATAGGTTGTAAATCAGCAACATTCAATATGATGCAAATTTCAAGAATTAGTTAGAGATTTCACTCCTTTGAATGTGTCATTATCCTTTTTTAATGACAAACATATGAAGCATAAAGTACTATATTTGAAAATTTTCGAATGAGTAATCATCCTGCAAAAACTCTGATGTGATAAAAAACTAAAAAATGTATTTTTTTTTACTATTAAAAGCAAAATTTAGCAAATGTAAAATCAATAACTGTGCGAACTGTTTTTTTCATACGTGGAAAAATCAAAAAGAGAATGAGAAAACTTAAGCACGTTCTTTTTCCCAAATTTGGCAACAGCACTAGTCTTCAGGGCTGAATAAGGGTTTTGTCAGCAACATTTCTATACTAAGTATGATTCAAGCTCCCTCATCGTCTTTGAAATCCATTCAACATGACAACTCCATTATGTATATATATGCATCAAGGCAGATAAAAGGGAATCGGTTCTCTTTTTGTTTGTGAAAGGTGTCATAACTTGGAGGGATACTAGTCATTCCTTCTATTACTACATCTTCTACAACGACGACCCTTAGTGGTTGACATCGATGGATTTTCATATTTTTTTCATCACATAAAGAAGTTTCTCCCTATCCATGTGTAGGTATTGCTTCGCGATAAACTGCTGCCATTATACGGTCCTTGCATAAGACGAATATATATAATTTCCTCAAGTTTCACACCTTCAAAAAACATGAATCAAAGTTGCCTGATTCTTCTTGATGCAGATCGTCAGTGGGGTTACCATGCTGAACTGTGTGCTACAGTCCAAATACAAGAGAAGACGAGTGACACTTTGTGTAGTTGTCTGACCCTTTACATTTTGTTCAGACCTTTGTTCCAATTATGTATTTTTTGATTTAGAAAACTTTCAAATAAACCGTGGACATACGTACTAAAGAAAGACTCTCATAATGCTTTGTCATGACAGCTGACCACCAGCTGTCGCCGTATCCCTCGCTACAGAACAATGTCTGTATTTTTCTCTTTTTCAAATGTTTTTGCTAGTAAGTTATAAAATATTTTAACCTTCTACTACACATGTGGCATGAACATTAAAGTTAAGTATAATGCTCACAAATGATTATTAAACTTTCAATATTTGCGACTCAATTTTCATCACGCTTTCTCTTCACACAATGACGATGTATTGAGTGCAATTATAATGTACTTTGACGTTACAGCTACAAAACGCGATTTTATCATAAGCCATACATATTATCAGTTTAACTGCTAAACTTTGCATGTAATTGTGTGTATGACAAGCTCATGGTGTCAATAAAAATCATTAAATGTGTTGTTAACTTTGTATTGAGACATTAGCTTTCAACATTTCGTTAAATACTGATACCTTTATAACTATATAACATCAGTGTAAATGTGTATTTTTTTTATTAAGTCAGAATGTATTTTTATATATATATATATAGTTTTGCTTCCTTTCAGTAAATGTGTAACATATTATGCATGTCATAGGCAGACTTGAGGTTAATAAAAACTGCTATCAGTAACTTCAATAATGTCCTTGACATATAGGCTCAAGAGTATAACATGATCGTTAGTAAATCTTGAACTTCTAAGACCTGCCTGCTCCACTGCAAGTAATCCGCTAGTTTCTAGGCAGTAGTTAAGACTACTTACAATTATTTTCTCTATAGCCTTTCCTGCAATATTAATAAGCTATATTTGTATATAGTTACAGAAAACATTGGAATCCATCTCCTTCTTATGTATGGGTATAATGATAGAGGTTCGCCATTCAGCTGGTATACTAACAGTATTCAAAATTAGATTGAAAAAAACCTAAACAATATTGGGAAACTAAGTGCCATAATTTCAACTTACTTTACAATTGCTTATCATTAGTTTAATAATGAAGATTTTACTTTGAGCTGCACCAGAATAAACTGGTGATGGACCTCATAATTTTAAGTAAGAAGGGAGTAAGAAGCCTAAGGACTGGTTATAAATTCACCAAACTTCCACACCACACCCGTAGAAGAAGTGTGATAACCGATAGGCATAAAGTACATCAGTATTTCTGCACGATAGGACTTCAGTGGCACCAGGGCATTATTCGGCAGATAAACCGATGCGAACTAAGACTCTACCTGTTTACAGGTAGGTGATAAACATTCTATTCAAATAAGGTTTGAAAAAAATATATTGAAAAAATTCCATTTTTAAATTTCTAGAGTAAGTTCAGGACATTACAAAAGAGATGTGTCTAATCATATATCCATGAAAGAGTGTAGACGGTAATTAACTTTGTACAGAAAGCACTAATTTAGGCAATGGATTGTGAAAAAAAAAGTAAAAATACGTTTCTTAACCTTTAAAATTCAGCCTTTTAACATTCTTTCACAAACGCTGTAAATGGGACTGGTTGTAGCAAAAGGATGTCAAAGCTTTATCTGACCCAGATGATAACTGGGTTTCGTAAAGCCTCACATCCTATCACAGAACGCAAAATTTATAGTATTTCAGTTTAGATCCAGAATATGTATATAACTAGTGGTAACGATTTGTTCTCCTAAAGAAGGAAACGAAACAGCAGTCTAGTAAAGGAAAAAATTCGGATAAATTCAGCAATATATTCAAGTGATTTCGAATAAGTTAATTACCTATATCTGCGCTTAAGATAAAACAAAATGAAAATGGTTGGAAACACAATTGACATTATTACATTAATTTTCCTCCAGAAATCGTAGCATTTTTGTGTTATTTTTCTGAATACAAAATACACATCACTTTGCACAGATCTTTCCCAGAGAAATATAAAACATTTTTTTAAAAAAATTTTAATGTAAATTGTGCACTGTGTGTTAAACGAAACCCAAATTTTAAATTAATATAAACTTTTGTAATTGACGTAGTAAAACAAAATAAACGTCTCAAGAAGAAAAGAAATTAAGTGATATATATTGCTTCTTACTGCCTCTCTTTGAAACCATAAAAAGGTGTAAATTATCTGTTCCCGAACGTGCTATACCGTCGAGTGAAAGAAAACAAGAACAAATGCCTAAATGCTTTCAAATAGACCGAATTTTTATTTTTACAATACCGGAGTAAAGCCAGAAAAATGTAGTATGGATCATAACAAATGTACCGATTCTTTTGCAAGTTTTTCTAAATTAGATTGAGGTGTAAGTTTCAAAGTATATTCTAGGAATTCCTGGGATCCTAGTGATTGATACAGGACAGAGTAGAAAATTAAAATTAATTACGACACCTTGAAAAAGGTAGAAATTCCGCCAAAAATTATATGGACATTAAATTAAATATAATTTAATTATTTGAAAGTTAAAATAAGTTAGTAATGAATTTACTTGTTATTAATTTAGAGTAAAGATTAAAAGAGTAAAGATTAAAAAGTACTTAAGGAAACCAATGAGTTTATAGACAGAAAATAAAATAAATGGAACATTACGATTAATTAATCAATATAAGAGAAAAAATCCAATATTACGAGAAAATATTGCTATATATTCAGCCACATAAGACATACTAAATGATGATTGTTTGTAGCAGAAACTGGGAAAAAGTCTTTTGATTTTAATTGGAAATCAAACTCTATATCTGCCGATAAATTTTACTTAATATGTTGCACAGCATTATTCGATATAAACTACTGTATGTAAAATATGTAACACCATGAAGGAATCATCAGAAAAAAAATGAAATTTAATGCACAAACGACTTGTATTAGAAAGAATAAATGACGAAATTTTCAAAACAAAAAAACCGTATTAAGCGTCCCAAATCAAATTTTGGTGTAGCCACCATTCGCTGCAATAAGCCCTGCTATACGATGGGGAATGGAGTCAAACAAATTTTGAATGTTTGCTTTTGGAAGAGACTTAATTCCATAATGAAGCAAAAGTTCATCTTTTGACGCTGCAGAACGCGGATCACGAGTTCGACGCTGACCATCCAAATCCCACTCGTAATATATTGGCAACATATACGGCAAATATGGAGAAAAGGAAGAAGTTGCGTGTTTTGGGCTGATCAGAAGTCTCGAACAACCTTTGCAACATGTTGGTGTACATTATCCTGCTAAAAGAGAGCTCCAGAGATGCCTTGAAGGAACGTAAATTCATCGGGGCATAGTTGCATGTTTTGTGCTGATCAGAAGTCTCGATCAGCCTTTGCAACATGTTGGCGTACATTATCCTGCTAAAAGAGAGCTCCAGAGATGCCTTGAAGGAACGTAAATACATCGGGGCATAGTTGCATGTTTTGTGCTGATCAGAAGTCTCGATCAGCCTTTGCAACATGTTGGCGTACATTATCCTGCTAAAAGAGAGCTCCAGAGATGCCTTGAAGGAAGGTAATGACATCGGTGCATAGGACTTCACGGACGTACCTGTTGCTATAGAGATTGCTCTTATTTCGAAGCAAATTAGATCGTCCATGATACGAAATTGCACCCAAAAGTATAGCTCTGAGTATTCGACCATTATGTCGTTCAATAACACACTCTGGAAGGCAGCGTTCTCCGCATTCTAACACTAATGCGGCCATCATGGTCCCACAATTAAAAAAAAACTAAAAGATTTTTTTTTAAAGTTAAATATTATTGAATGGAAACAAAGTGTAATTTTTCTGTTATTTGAAATATAATCTGTAGTTAAGACGAAGACACAGAAGTAACCGGATTCAAAGCGACCGGCATATAGGCTCTCAACAGAAATGTCTTTAACATTAAAGATTATATATCTCCAATACATTCACTGTTTCTAGGTATCAGAACATAAGACCACCAAATGATCATTTTCCATATTTGTCTCTCTGCAAGCTTTAATTTACCTCAGTTCTGATCTTCCGAACCCTGTCATGGATTTTCTTCATACGTCCAAGTCCACAAACTTTGTCCTTCCCCTAGAGATATCACCAGCATTTTCCAATAAAAAGGACTATTGAGGCAGGAAAGCTGGATTTTTTTATAATAATGTATTATCCATATAAAAAAGCGTGAGAGGATAAACTAAATGAAAAATACCAAAGAAGGAACCACAGGCTCCAAAATAACATTCAACGTCACGTACAACGTCAATTACAAAAATTTATATTAGTACAAAATTTTGGATTCGTTTAAGACACACTGCACAATTTACTACAAAAAATTCAAACACATTATCCTAGATTTCTCTGGAAAAGATCTGTGCAAAGTGATATGTATTTTTTATTGAAAAATTAACACCAAAAGACTTCGATTTCTGGAAGAAAGTTAGTGAAATAATTTTAACGGTATATTCAAACTGTTTGCATTTATTTTATCTTAAACGCACATGTAGGTAATTCAGTTATTCGCAATCTTTTGCATATATTGGTGAATTAAACCAAAGTTTTTGCCTGCACAGACTACTGCTTCGTTTTCTTCCTAATGAAAAAAAAAATCTTTACCACTAGTTATTTTTATATTCTGCATCTAAACTGAAATACGATAAATTTTGCGTTTAGTGCTAGGATGTGCAGCTTTGTAAAACCCAGTTATCATCTGGGTATTATGAAGCAC
The DNA here is from genome assembly GCA_019973975.1 of Trichonephila clavata. Classification (NCBI taxonomy): domain Eukaryota; kingdom Metazoa; phylum Arthropoda; class Arachnida; order Araneae; family Nephilidae; genus Trichonephila; species Trichonephila clavata. The sequence continues at coordinate 12,687 of BMAO01014777.1, read as the reverse complement.
GTTCATCCTTTTACTACAGTCCCATTTTCAACGTATGTGAAAGAATGTTAAATGCTGAATTTTAAAGGTTAAGAGAATCATATAAATTTCATATTATTTCATTTTTTAAATTTCTTCTTTTTGTGCAAGGCAAATCACCTTTTACACTCTTCAATGGATATCTTATCAGGCAAATCTTTTCTGTCTATGTCGTGAACTTTTTCTAGAAATTTAAGGTATCTGTACACCTTCGAAGAAAATTTTTTGATAAACTGTAATATTTACTATTAAAATATTTTTTACTGATGAAACATAACTTAAAACTATAAAAAATACATTTAATATTTTACTTATAGCACACACAAAAATTTAGGGGAAAAACATAGTGAAAATTATAATTAAATTCATTGTTAGAATAACGCACATAACTCAAATGAAAACAAAAATATCACTTTTCTGTAAATTTGATGTTGATCAACATAACATTTTTTAGGGCTGGTACCATTTTCCTAATGATAATCAAATTATTACAATTTTTATCAAGGTTCGAGTAAAAGAACATTGCAAAATCACTAAAAAATTATTTCGAGACATGATATACACCTTACTTACTAAAAAAACATCATTTCTATAAGCATGGAAATGGTAGGGGTTCTTTAAATCTATAAAATAAATGTACTTTTAAAATTTAAAGTAATTTGGTTCACAACATTTTCTGATATTTACGTTGTCATATCAGAAACGTTTAAAAAATCCATTTTGAGATAAATCAGAAATAAACTTTAAACTGTAATTTTTAATATTAAACACAATTAGATATACTTAAAATATCCCTGATTTATAAATAGCACCCTCTTTACTCTCTAAAACGTTGATTTTTTTCTTGGATGTTTTTAAAATGTTTCTACGCTGCTTAGCATTTGGTGTTAAATGGCGTTCTGCATCGTTAATTCTTTTTACGTCAAGATGTTTGCACGATTTTAAAGTAAAATAACCAGGAGTTATATTCAGTTTTTTAAAAATGTCAACACAACCTTTGTACCCATCATTAAATTGTATAACAGCATCTAATGCACTAGATTTTAAAGTTTTGAGGCACACGAAAACTTCTTTCAGGTACTCTCTGCCATATAATGCCATTGGAACACTCATTTGAGTTTTGCGTTTTGCCATGCAGACATTTAGTTAGTAGCTCTTTGGTACATAATTCTAAATATGTAGGCTTAATCATGTGTAACACTTCATTAGATAAACCTTAATATTTTTCTTTTGGCTTTTGGCTTCAAGATAGTGCTCGCTGGTAGTAGCACCAACTATCTTTTCCGATGAGACACTGTCCATGCATGGGTTTCTTGGCACTTGATGAGCAATGAAATAGGACCGCAATAACATTTTGTTGAAGACCGGGGAGGTTTCCAACATTGCTAGGAACAGCAATCCCATAATAGTTTAGCAATCGGTCAATAAAAGAGTCGGTGAGTTTGCCTTTACCAGACAGATTTTTATTTTTTGACTTTAGTTTGCGCAATCTCGCACCTACTCTCTTTTGAACAAGACCGATGCATTAATATTTTGTGACACTATCTTTAGGTTTAGTATCTTTGACACTGAAAAATCCCTTGGAGAATCCCCGTCACCATAATGTTGTGCATATTTAAGGCCTCGTTTCACAATAGAACGTTGGAAGATTCTAGTTGCTCCAACAGCTTCCATTATCAACGCAGAACCTTGAAAATTGCTATGTCATACGTGATCTGCTGCAAAAGTTTCCGATTCAATGCTTTTAGGCATCTTAAAAATCTTTCTGCAGATGGAGCAATATGACGTCATTATTTCAATGTCCACTAGTTTACCAGTGTCAACTGACAAAGCTGCGACACACCCATTCATGGAAGTTTAACCCTTACGCTGCCATGTTCCGTCAACTGAAACACCACATTCAAGTACTTATTTTTAGAAGGATGTAGCACTAACAGTTCAGAAGCTGCTTTTTGCATTGACAGTTCACTAACTTCTAAAATCACAGACATGAGTTTGTTCTCGTTATTAGTGTACGCAGTTTTACTGAGCCTGGGGAAATTTAACGTACCACATAATTTAAACCCAGTAGAAAAACCTTTACCAATTTGTCTCATACCATAAACAAATCTTGTATTTATTTCAGGACAGTTTAACGTTTTCTTTGAACAAGAAAACCCTGAGTAAAAGTTATAATGTTTACACCTTATAACAAAATTTGAACACAAACCATACCTTGAATCCTCAGAAAGCAATAAGCCTTCTTCGAAACATCTTGGGCAACAAAGTTGTAAAAAACATTTAAGAGGACATCAATATCTATAACTCTATTTCCTGTAAGTGTTTTATGTTCATACTCTGCCAATTCCTCATAAAAAAGCAGGAATTTTGATCTTTGAAGAACTGGCATTCGTGGATGATGAGCTACAATTTTGGAATCTTTATTAGTAGATCCATTGCCCCGAAATTGTCATTTTCTTTTACCACAAATTCTGCGTTTTAAGTTTCCCATTTTAAATGAAAAAAATTAAAATTATCAGCAATAAAAAAGGATTTAACATAAACTTAGAAAGTGCTGTGAGCAATCGTAAGCAAATGTAAACAAACAATAACACACTCTCTTTTCCTGCCAGATTCTGGATAAAAATATTAGTAAAAACCTGTTGCCAATTATATTTTTGAAGATCCTGAAAACTCGAATTAATATTTTAAAGTGTATAAATTTTCTACTATTGCATATTTAAGCAATACTTTGTTAAATAAAAATGTAAACAAGCATTTTTTTCAACTTCCGGAATGTAGATTGGTACTTCCGGTTTCAAAAAGTAGCTACAGAGTAAAATTCAAATCCCCATAACTTAAGTTCTAAATTAGATAGGAAAAAAAATTTAAGCACCATTTTTAAGAAAAAAGTTCAAATCTTAAAATAAAATCAAAATTCAAAAATCGAAAATTTTGGTGAAAATGACGATTTGAAGGTGTACGGATACTTAAATATGGAATTTTTTCATATATTTTAAAGCTTATTTGAATTAAATTCGTACCGCCTACCTCTGATCAGGTAGAGTTTTAGTTGGCACCACTTTATCTGCCGAATCATGTCCTGGTGCCAATGATATACTATCGTGCAGAAATAGTGATGGACTTTAAGCCTGCCGATTTACCATGTCTTTCTCTGAGCGTAGTGTGGCAGTTTAGGAGGCGTGGATTTCTCCCTTCTTACTTAAACTTCTTAGGTCCGTCACCAGTTTATTCTGGTGTAGCTCAAAGTAAAATCTTCATTATCAAACAAATCGAAATCAATTGTAAAGTAAATTGAAATGGTGGCACTTAGTTTCAAGTAGTGTTTAGATTTTTTGATGTGTAACATCTTTACTCTCGGTTGCTGGATATTTGATGGAGTGATTTCGTGAAAAGGGACGGAAATGCGTAACAGGAAGTCGGGGAAGCGCGTGCTGTTTAATTTGACCAATTCAGTGCCTTGGGGTGTCTCTTCGCTAGCCTCGTCTGGGGGTCCAACTTTAGTAGAAATTAAGACGTCCGCCTACCTCACATACCAGAAAGTCTTATTAGACTTCATCCAGAAAAAAATTGTGATTCTTACGCTCAAATGTCAAAGTCACAGTCAGTGCTCGTTGTGTGTGAAATCTGAGGATATATTTATATATGTGTAAACTATATATATTATCAATTATATTTCTTGTTGAGCGTCTGACAAAGCTCATCATTCTTAAAAAAAAGTTGGAGTAAATAATATGGAATTATTTGAATAAATATTTTAGTGCTTATCATTTTTGTATTTTGAGGTTATTTCCTGTCACTGTCAATATAGTATTTTTAATTGTGATTAAAAAAGATTTCTCGATTAAAAAAACTAACTAATTAAGTAAAGGGTATTTTTGATTTTCTCTAATATTTCTAATTTTTAAGCATGTGCTTGACGGTGTCTCTTCGCTCCCCTCGTCTGGGGGTCCAACTGTTGTAGCAATTAAGACACCCACCTACCGCACATACGGTTGCGTGGCAGGAGCGGACACTTAAGATTTCGTGGGCTGAGTGGACACTATGAGCTCATCGTGTTTTCAGCGGACACATCCCCCCCCCCTCCATCTTAGAACAGATTCGATTACCGAATTACAAGGATAAATACATTTTTGCCATTCAAGTTTAATTACTTGTATTAAATTGTTAAGATGTTATATTGCGAATACATTTTAAACATAGCGAAATGTATTTGAAATAAAAACTTTCAGAGAAATATTTAAAAATTAATAGTAAGTAACAATATAATGAAAGCTACGAGAGAATTCCAAGAAGTTTGTGGAAAACTGTATTTTAGAGTCAAATAAATATTAGAACAGGTGCAATAGCCACACACATTTAATTAGTTTTATGAAAGAAAGTAAAAATAAGTACTAGAAGTAAATTACGCAAGATGCAAGGTTATTTAGTATTTATTTACTTGTATTTATTTTTCTTTTCTTCCGGTCGTTTTAATTGCTGTTTACAATTTAAACGACCGGGTCATTGAGCAGCTAGTGTTGGGATCTATCGCAAACAGAACACCTCCCATGTTGTGGCTCCTCAAATGGATATTACTTATATATCATCAAACAAGGGGACTGGGTATTGTTACTCAAGATATTGGGGACATATGTGCGGCAAAATGCTTATTTGAAAATGGACAAACAGTGATTTCGGTGGTCGTATACATTTCTCCAAATCAACCGGTTCAAAAAATTAAACATTTCCTGCATTTTTTACTTTTACCATATACCGAAGGTGATTCTGCTCTTTTTTTTAAAAATAAACTATCACTCGCTTTCCATGATTTTGAGTGGTTATTTTAAAGATCACTTCAGTTTGCTAGAAGCCGAGCCACTCATAGATTTTTTGAATGATGAACTCAAGCTCGAAATGAACACAAATCGAAATGTTTCGACAACTAACAATGGTACTGTTATTGACGCTATTTTTGAACGGTTTTTAAATACTTTGAAAACACAAGTATATGAGTTATATTTTATTTATCATAAATTATCATTACCGCTCTTCCCCAAATTGAACAAGAATAATTATATTGATAAAAAATTGCATTATTCCTGGTGTTAATTAAATAAAATTTTCATTAAAGATATAATTATTACATAGAAAATTATTTCCAATCATACTCGATTCATTTTTTTCAGGATTTAAGTTGCTATTGCGAATTTACCACGATAACATATCAGATGTTATACATCGTATGCGACTACTGTGAGGTTCGTTTCTTTCTTTTCAATCTAATTTTGAATATTGTTAGTATACCAGCTGAATGACGAACCTCTATCATTACATCCACTAATAAAAAAGACACAGGGATCCTAATAATCTAAGCAACTATTTACAGATATCGCTTATTAATATTGCAGGAAAGGCTATGGAGAAAATAATTGTAAGTAGTCTTAACTATTGCCTAGAAGCTAGCAGGTTACTTGCAAAAGAGCAGGCAGGGCTTTGAAGCTCCAGATCTAATAAACATCATGTTGCCCTCTTGAGCCAATTTGTCAAAAAAACCTGGCATGTCCTGATAGTAGTTTTTATTGACATCATGTCTGCCTATGACAAAGTAGGGCGGAAGTGCCTTCTACTAAAGCTGTCAAAACTAGGTATTAGAGCAAACTTGCTTAATTGGATTCTAGGTTTCCTGTAACAATACTCTTAAAAAATCAGGCACAGTAACGCACTGTCAAAATCTAAGATCCTAAAAACAGGCCTACAATAGAAAGATGTTATAGCTTCTCTATTTTAACATGCATATGAATATTTTGATTTAAAATATGAGTGAAACTACTGGCTTTAAATGCTACTTATACGCTGCTAATTTGGTGTTATGGACAGTTTCTAAAAATGAAAGTGCTGAGAGATACATGGAGCAGTGCTTCTCAAACTTTCAGTATTTGCGACTCAATATTCAATCATAATTTCCAGTCCTTCTCCCGTTCCATGCGAATAACAATGCATTAAGTTCAATAAAATTGTATTTCGAAACCAATGCTACACTATGATTTAAATCTCTTAAGTGCCGGAGGCGAATATATACGTTTCGCTATATCGTTGCGTAACTCTCTTGAACGGGCTCATAAATCATTCCGAAGTACAATCTTTTCTGTGCACTGCTATTGATAAAATTATTCCGTAGGCTTTAGAGAACAATAAAAGGACCTTGGCAGTGTTTGCAAAGGATTTACTTATAACAGAGGATTTCTAGGGAGCAAAATCATGTAGCTTTTTAGAGGCTGTTAAGTGATTATTAATAAACCATAAAAATACCAAATTAATTTGCGTATATCATTTTATATGTGACAGGCACATGGGATCACTAGTAATTATTAAATATGTTCTTAACTTAGTATTATTAAATTAGTTATAAAATACATTTTTCAATACGGATACATTTATTAGTATATTATATCAGTGTAAATGTGTATTTTATTTTTTATTACGTCTGACTGTATTTTGCTTAATTTCAGGAAATTAAAATTTTCTTGAAAATGATCTTTTGTTTTGTAGTTTTCAGTATGCTCACACACCTCTAGTAGAATTATTACGTAACCCTAAAAATGCTTTCTGCTCAGTTTGAGAAACGTTGACTTAGAGACTATACTTTCTGCCGCCTTGAAGGATTTGTACACTTGGTGTGATACTAATATGGATTTGAATTTAAATAAACCATACTTCTTAGCTTTCTCGTTTAAGCACCAAACTTTGTATCTTCAGCGAACGTATAAAGGTAACCAAATTCCCTTGTGCTATAAATTTAAATATCTGGGAGTGACGTTTGACCGCAAATTAACATGGGATTCTAAATGACATTTCCCACCCTGCCACGTAGAGAATTTAAATACCTTAAGTGCTTTGCTGGCCCAGCAAGGGACTGTTTTGGACATACCATGATTTACACTTATCACACATTCATTTTACCTTTTTTGACTTACTGCTTTGAACCAATTATTATTGCCGAATAAAATGTACTCGATACTCTGGAAAAAATCTAAAATCAGTCCTAACGTATCTGGCGCAGTAAAGACCACCCCGATAGCCCATGCTTATGTGGGCTGGTGATAAACATTTAAGAACCAGAATTCAAGAAAATGTCTTCAATCTTTAGGAAAAGATCTTTATAGAAACTGGATATTTTTCTCTCTGGAATGATGTAAATACAGACTTTGACTAGAAATCGACATGCCTAAAAAGGCTTTCTACAAGACCCTCTTCCCCTAAAAAACCACTTAATTTAAGATATGAACCAGAACTAATCGTTACAATACAAAATACAATGAAATGGAAACTTTTCTGGATTAGTGTTGACTTGGGTCAAACGGTAAATAAAAATAACGTAGATCCCTATATTATGAGATCCCTCGAACGCGATTAAATATTATTTACCCTGAACCAGAGTGGTTTAGGATCTTACCGCTCGCATCTTTACCTTAATGCTGTTTCCAGAGTTTTCTCTATTTTTTTTCTTTTTACGTCTCTGTGGGCCAAGGTACTTCGTTTGGCGGTGAGATTCCAACGATAGGCACAGCTCTGACACAGCTGCATCGCCACTTATAACAGTTTACAAGACCTGTTATTTTCAGTGATTCCAGAGCTGCTCTGTTGGTTATCGTTTTTGATATCAATCTGATAACACATGACGTATTGGGTGCTCGTCATGATCTTAAACACCTGGTATCTCTCTGGAAACTTATAGTCGTTCAAAGGGTTTCTGCTCACTGTGAAGTTCCAGGTAAGAAGAAAGCTGAATTATTCTGGCTACAAAGGGTGTTCTTGTCATACAGAAAGTTTCTCGTCCTATGTCCTTCTATTTCATTAAAATTCCTATAAAAAGATCAATAAAAGAGCGTATATATTCAGGAAGACATCTACAACCATATTTCCCACAAGTCTTGGGGGAATAGAATCCTCAATTTGCGTAATGGCCCAAGTCTCAGAGCGGTCGCTGAATTACACCTAGTAACCGAACATGGTTGCCTGTGAAACCATCTGAAAAGAATCAAAGTCGTTCCTTCCCCGATATGCACTCTGTGCAGCTTTAAGCAGGTATTGGACTCCACACATCTTCTACAATATCCTACTCTGCATAAGACACTTATAGCCGAGCGTTATTGGGAGGCCAAATAAATGTTACATTGATAAACTCGGTTTCAGCTCTGTTTTTCTTTATGCTTGATGTAACTGTTCTTAATCTGCCATTAGATATAAAAAATGTTCCTTAAAATGTATTTGAGGAGCGTTTGATATTTAAAATAAAAAAAGAATAAGATTTCCTATATAAAAACTTGTGTTTCTTCAATTGTTAATTTTAAAAAAAAAAGTACTTTCTTATGGGTTTTTCAGCCATAAGAGAGAAATTAAGGTTATGAATTCTGTATTCACAAATTTGGTTGAAATGACCTTTTCAACACGTTTTCGTATCTATTCACTGGAATAGCACACTCTTTCTCGATTTCATCATCTTGGGAATTACACAAGAGAAGCCCTTGCCGTGTGGTTCACCTTAGTTAAATTATTCATCAGACTATGCTATCAGTTTTGAAGAGGACTTAAGACTGATGTAATTTTGAGTCCAATCCAGCAATTTTATTTTATTTTCCAAAATATAAACCATGGACCAATTTCGAATTGTTATAAGGGGTCAAGTGTTGTTGAAATGTTCCATCAAGAGTTGCCATAAATTGAATGGTCCTACTACATTATATTTCTATATATTTGACCTAATTCATCATGCTTTAAGGATGAACTAAGCTTCCACGGCCATTTGATGTGAAAAAAATAAATATCTGTTTAGATGTGTGTTTTACAGTCTGTTGTATTAGATCTGGTAACTGTTTCAACTTCAACTTGTATAAATACACGTAACTTGTATCCCTACAGAAATATAAATCATTACTCACTCAAAATTACCTTATTCCACTCTTTAAAAGTCCATGGTCAGTTTGTATCGGTATATGCTAAGCGTTTTTTCGTAGCTTTCTGAGTAAAAATAGTTTTCTGATTTTTTTGCCTTAAGATTAGTCGGTACCCCCTATTCCGACAATGTTAAATTGAGCATTTTTATGTACCTTTTTCTCAACTATTAAATGTACAGACTTAAAGTTTTATCTCTTTATTAATTAGATATTTTTATTTAAACTGGCGGAAGCATTTTCAAATATATTGTTTAGTTTTTCAAAAACTTTCATCGTAATGTATCACTATGCATTTTTTGAAAAATGTCATTTTTTTTCACGATAACTAACTTTTACTAAAATATTATGGGTATATTAATAACAGATCGCTTCAGTATATATAATAACATATCAGTAATATTCAGTGAAGATTGCAAGTGCTTCCGATGAATAAGTACTGAGAAAAATGTACACGCATTTCTCAAAACACCGTTTTGAGATAATTGCATTTTTATTATAAAATGTCACTTCATCAAAAAAAATTATGAATTACAATCTGTATTTGCACTATTTTTTTAAATATTAGCTTATTCTCAATAACTTTTATGACTTTTTACTTATATATTTTACTTAGATTTCTCAGAAAATACATATATAGCATTTTTCACTTTTAAGGTATCGAGATATTTTATAGCATTTGCATCATTTTTCTCAATTTATGCATCAATTTGTAAAGAATTTTTCTGTTCTGATACATTACTGTCATCCAAGTAGACTATAAAGCATTATAAATACCATGTGAAAATGTGTTAATACATGAAAATATGGCTTGGGTAATACATCATTATACAACATTTCAAAAAGTGCCATTAGTGTTTTATAAATTCACATGTACACACAATTTCTTTAAGTATCAGAATTTAAAGGATTCTTAAAATATTACATAAATGGTATCCAAAACAACAACAAGAAAACTTATTTTATGTTTTTGAACATGAAATTTGTGTATTTTTGGTATGTAACAAGTTTCGTGCAACGAAAAAGGTTATTGCATTTTGAGATACATTTATGTACATTTTACTAAGAATCTATTGAACACTAAAGCTTAAAAATTCGTGTGTGCATTAAATAAACAATTATCATTATACACAGAAGTGAATTTTTTATAAAAAAATTAATCAGCCTGTTTAAAAATATAATTTTTGCAGAGTATAATAATGAATTTTATAAAAATTTTCCTTTTCTGTGTTACAACATATGCTTTTTAGCTAAATCTCTGAGGAATATCTCAAAAGTTTCACTTCAGTATACACAATATAAATGAAATATAAGATAAATATTTCTAGTTCATGCATACAATAGATTTTTTTAGTAAAAAGAAGACACAAATTAAAAAATATTATCTGTAATATAATCTATACAGTAATACATGATTATATGACATTTCCAAAAATTTAATTAATGTTTTATATGTACACATGTAAACACAATTTCTTTCAGTATCAGAATTAAAAGGATTCTTAAAATATTACATAAATAGTATCCAAAACAACAACAGGAAAACTGATTTTTAGTTTTGAAACATGAAATTTGTGTTTTTTGCAATGTAGCAAGTTTTGTACAATGAAAAAGGGCATTGAATTTTGAAATAAATTTATGTACTATTTACTAAGAAACTATTGAACACTAAAGCTTTAAAATTTGCGTGTGTATTAAATGAACATTTATCTTTATGCAGAAGTGATTTTTTTTTTTAAAAAAATTGATCAGCCTGTTTAAAAATATAATTTTTGCAGAGTACAATAATGAATTGAATAAAAATTTTCCTTTTCTGTGTTACGACATATGCTTTTTAGCTAAATGTCTGAGGAATATTTCAAAAATTTCACTTCAGTATACACAAGAATATATATGATATATAAAATAAAAATTTCTAGTTCATGCGTATAGTAGATTTATAGAAAAGAGTAAACACAGTTCAGAAAAGAAATTTTTAGAAAACAGTAGCTTTTGTATAAAATTGTACCTCATCAAAAAGATCCTGCACTGTAGCCGGTTTTTACCTTATTTTTCTTTTAATATTACCTTCATCTTTTTTTCTTTTTCTTTTTTATCTTTTCCAATTTTCTTCGCTCTTCCAGAAAAAGCATACGCTGCTTTCATTAACCTTTCTCTATCAAGAATTTTCATGGCACTTACCGAATATTCTCTAGGATCGATTCCCATTTTCTGCAGCATTTTTTATTTGGATACATTGCCATCATTAAAAAGAACAAAAAACATCATAAACACCAAGTGAAAGTGTTTCAATCTGTACAAATGTTGTTTTAGAACACGTGACCCTATGGCATGATGAAAACTTTCATTCGGGTTTTGTGTTTTTCCATGAAAACATTTTCTCAACAGATCATAATAGGAAAGATCTCTAAATATAGGACGCATTGCTTCTACAACAGCGACCGGAAGACTATTTTTATGTTTGTAAGACTTACCTGATGCTTCAGCCTTTTTATATCCACACCATGAATCTTCACCGACAGGACAAAACCATGTTGAGGATATTCATCTGTTAACAGCTTATGCAGAAAAATGGACCAGATAGCTTGCCGCATGTTCTGAACACTGGTGTAATTTCTCCGAATAGATGATCCATAGTATAACTATAAGTTATCTATCTCATGCTCAGTCAAACGATTTTTTCCACTTAAACACTTACCGTCTGACAAGATTTGCCCTTTCAATTGAGATTTTAATCGGCGTAATCTTGTTCCCATGCGCTTCATGACATGTCCAATGCACTCCAATTTTTCAATTGGGTATTCATCTCCATAGATGTTTTTCTTTCTAACAGCGTCAAATGCTTTGCAATCTCCACCCCCTAAGTAAGTAATATATCGGGCATTATGCAAAGATAATGACCGTTGAAAAATTTTAGACGCACCTTGAATTTCCATGGCTCTACTAGATCCAACGTAATTCCTTTAACAATCCTTTTGATGAATAGGTAAGTTTTTACATATGCAGTATTTTGAAAGGATATCAACATCTATCACCTTACCTGTATCCATGCTGGTCACAGTAACTGCACCATTCAATGATGTGTAACCGCGCTTCTGCCATGTCCCATCTACAGCGACCGCGATATTATTTTTACCTTCATTTTCACAAGTAGATTCCTTCGCAGCATCTTGAATGGAGTCCCCGAAATAAGTTTTGCTGCATTTAAGATTCGCTTACCGTAAGAAGAAAACCTTGTAGGTGGTTGAGGAAGAAACATTATGCCGCAAAACATTCTCCCAGCTTCTGCACCTTTCCCAATGGAACGCATATCACATACAAACCTGGTATTTATTGTAGCAATTTGCGTTCCTTCATGAAAATTTGAAGAACAGAATTCTACACGATATGACAAGCACAACATTTCAGGACCCATGTAATAGCCAGTCCCGACCTAGCTTTTAAAACTTGCATGTCTAAGCCACTGTTACACATTTTACAGTGAACTTCTTCTTGAAAACAAATGCCAGAATATTCAAATTCATAATAGTATTAATAATACCTACACTTTTGTCATAGGAAGAAAAACTTCAATTTAAATTGGGAATTTTCTTTTCTTTTGCAATGTCTCCTTTGAGTCATGTGCATGTGCAGCTTGAGGATTGACATTACTGTTGTTAGTATCTGAAGTAATGTTAGTATGGTTGAAAGTATTCTTACCTTTGTAAAACGTACCTTTACGTTTTTTGAACACTTT
>BMAO01014776.1:46174-96419 GCA_019973975.1 Trichonephila clavata | reverse complement strand
TGTTTTTTATTTAAGTTAAACTCATTTTTCTTTTCTCTTTTCATATTTTTCTACTAAGTTCTTTAACTTTTATTAAGTTCAATATATATGTCTAGTTAAAAACTTTTTATTTTTATTGGTTCATATTTTTAATTCCTACATACATTCAGATGAGAAAACAGGTTAATGTTTTTAATAAATTTTATTTTCCTTTTACGTCTCGTTTTGAATTTTCCAATAGTTTTTTCTTTTTAAAAATATTTATTCACGTTCTGTGGTTTTCATATGTACCTTAGATATAATTATATTATTTTTTAAATATAATTAATTATTTGATGTGCGTTACTGTTATGGCGGGAAGTTATCACTTTGGCGTGTTGTTGTGCTATTGTATTTTGTTAAAAAATTTACTGCTTTATTTAGATATTTACTTTTCTGACTTTGGTATGTAGATTTATTTTTTTTACTTAGTACTGGTAACTACTTTAAATTATTTTTAGTATTCTTCTTCTTGTACAATTTATATAAATTATAGTAATTATAGGATTGTATTCTTCGTCTTTTTTCTCTTCTTCTATACTTCGGTAGTATAGGCAAATACAGGGGAAAGTTAGCTAGCCTTAAAACTGTGTTTATCCTTAAAATCTTAGCTCCCAAGGCGAAGAGTTTGCTATTATACTACTACGGCTATCTTATTTTTGTCCTTTTCTGTTTTTTCTTACTTTTGTATATATTGCTTTACTTTATAGCAATTTAGTGCGCATGATTATTGATTTTACACACACACACATATATATCTATATATATATAAAGGAGAAAAGCGACTCACTGACTGACTGACTGACTAATCACGAAATCTCTGGAACTATTCAACCTACAGACTTGAAATTTGGTAGACATGTTCCTTTGATAGAGTAGACATCAGCTAAGAAAGGATTTTCCTAAATTCGAAACGCAAGGGGCGTTACGGGGGGTTAAGGGCTTTAATAGTAATTGTTTCCATGTTTAAACTACTTGATGTACAATCTTGAAATTGGGTAAGCGGATTCCTTTCAGAGAGTAGAGATCCGCTACAAAATGAGTTTGCTGAAAATCGACCCCCAAGTGGCGTTGCAGGGGCTTAGGGGGCGTTATAGATAATTATTTCCATTTTTAAACTATTTGACGCACTGTCTTTAAATTTGATACATAAATTCCTTTCGTAGAATAATGATCAGTTACAAAACGGGTTTTGTGAAAACAGACTTCTAAGTGGTGTTGCGGGGGATTAAGGGGCGTAATAGATAAATATATCCGTTTTTAAACTACTTCACCTACCTGCTTGAAAATTGGTAGGTAAGTTTCTTTCCTGGAGTAAATATCCGCTACAAAATGGGTTCTGGGAAAATTGACCCCCAAGGGGTGTTGCGGGGGCGGGGGGTTTAAGGGGCGTTATAAATTCCTATTTTTAAGTTATTAGACGTACAATCTTGAAATTGGGTAAGCGGATTCCTTTCAGAGAGTAGAGATCCGCTACAAAATGAGTTTGCTGAAAATCGACCCCCAAGTGGCGTTGCAGGGGCTTAGGGGGCGTTATAGATCATTATTTCCATTTTTAAACTATTTGACGCACTGTCTTTAAATTTGATATATAGATTCCTTTCGTAGAATAATGATCAGTTACAAAACGGGTTTTGTGAAAACAGACTTCTAAGTGGCGTTGCGGGGGATTAAGGGGAGTAATAGATAAATATATCCGTTTTTAAACTACTTCACCTACCTGCTTGAAAATTGGTAGGTAAGTTTCTTTCCTGGAGTAAATATCCGCTACAAAATGGGTTCTGGGAAAATTGACCCCCAAGGGGTGTTGCGGGGGCGGGGGGTTTAAGGGGCGTTATAATTTCCTATTTTTAAGTTATTAGACGTACAGTTTTGAAACTTAGTAAGCAGATTCCTTTCGTAAAGTAGAGAACCGCTACAAAATGGGTTTCGCGAATATCAACTACCAAGTTTAATTTCGGGAGATTAAGAGGCGTAATCGATAAATATTTCCATTTTTAAACTACTTGATCATCCTGCTTGAAAATTGGTAGGCATGTTCTTTTCATGAAATAGAGTTCCTCTAACAAAGAGTAAAATGAAAATTGACCCCCAAAGATGTTTGCGAGGGGTCAAGAGGAGTTACAGAAAAAAATTCCTGTTTTTAATTGTTAGACCCATATACTTGAAATTTGTTAAGCATGTTTCTTTTGTTGAATAGGGATCCACTAAGAATAAATTTTAAGCAAATCAAGAGTTCTGGGGGGTTGCAGGGGGTTACTGGGACGTATTGACAAAAAAAATTACTTTTTTCGAGCTACAAAGACTATAATAATGAAATTTGGTTTGCATTTTTCTTTTGTTGAGTTGAAATCCGCTAAGAGCAGTAATTTTGGAAAACGGCTCTCAACGGGATTACGGGGATATTTATAGTAAAACTTTTGCTTTTTTCTGTTAGATTTAGACTTGAAATTTGGCTTGCATATTCAATTTACGGAGTAGAGATCCACCGAAAATTGGTTTTGCGGGAATCCACTTGGTTTTTGAGTTACTAAAGAGCAAACATCATTCTATGCTTCAATTTTAGAGATTTTTAGAAAATACAAATTAGATGAGTTCTGCCCTTTTTTTTTTATCAACAGGTGACAGTTACAGGTATAAGTATATTTTTCAATTCAATCGAATTCTTAATGCTAGGACTTAGATATCAATAATTTATACATATATATAAGCAGTAAAAATTTATAAAACATCATGAAATACCCAGCGAAGCGGGCGGGTAACAGCTAGTAGATATATAAAGAAGAAAAGTACTCATCACGATATCTCCGGAACTATTAGACGTAGAGACTTGAAATTTGGTAGGCGTGTTCCTTTCATGAAGTTAAGATCCATTAAAAGCGGATTTTGCGAAAGTTAACCTCTAATGGGCGTTATAAATAAATGTTCTTGTTTTTGAACAGTTAGACTTACGAATTTGAAATTTGGTTGGTATTTTCCTTTCATGGAGTGAAGGTGTACTACAAAAGGGGGTTTGCAAAACTTGACACCAAAGGGGACTTAAGGTGGGTTACAGATATACATTCCCGTTTTTGAACCATTGGACATACAAACTTGTAATATGGTAGACACGTTCCTTTCAAGGATTACAGAACTGCAAAAGGGGTTTTAGGAAAAGTGACCCTAAAGGGGAATTTTAAACGCTTAAGGTAATAGATAAAAAAAATCCTGTTTTTTGAACTTTTAGATTCACATACTTGAAATCGGTAAGCATGTTTATTTTGACGAATAGAGATCCAATAAGACCTGATTTTACCGAAATTGATTTCTATGGGGGGGGGGAGCGAGAAGTTACTGGGGCGTATAGATAAAATAATCCCGTTTTTGAACTCTCAGAACTATTTAATGAAATTTGGTCTGCGTCTTTTTTGTTGAATTGAAATCCGCTAAGATCGGGTTTTAGGGAAATTGTTTCTCAAAGGGGGTCATGGGGCTTATCTATAAAAAAAATTTCCATTTTTAAACTATTAGATTTAGACTTTAGATCTATAAATTTGGCATGTATGTTCATTTTGTTGAGTAAAGATACCCTAAAAATGAGGTTTGGGGAAATCCATTTTTCGGAGAAGGGGTTGCGGGAGCATAAAAAATAATTCAACTTCTACTTTAGAAATTAAAGGCTTGTTTTTGTTTTAAATCAAGAGGTGAAATAATAAGAACGATTTTCATTACATTCGAACAAATAGTATATATTCGTACAACATCATGAAATACCCAATGAAGCGGTCAGGTAATAGCTAGTATATATATATATATATATCCATCTGAATTCACATTATCATTTAAATGAACTATAGGGCACTAAAATAATTTAAAGCTAGAAATAAATAAACATGTCAGCTACAAATACTTTTGTACAGCGTAGCCAGCCCTATTTTTGCATGTTTTAAGAGATATCTTCTAAACAGAGTGGTTTTTTTTAATGGCCAAGTAAAGAAATTATCTTCTGATAAAAAAAGTTTATTTTCCATTGTCTTTCATATATTCCATATAAACCAAAATTTCAGGCGTGTGATATCATTCTGATTTAAAAATCGATCATATGGCGTTAAAGTGCCCATTAAAAATTTAGATGCATTCTCTTAGTTTGAAATACAAAATCAGATTACAATAATTTCAACGTATTTACACACTTTCTATAGTTAAGTAACAAAATATTTTGAGTTGTGCATTTTTAAAATTTGTAAAAAGATAAATTTTTGTGTGAAAACCTCTGTACTCTGTATTTATAAATTAAATTTTTAACTTTGTTTTGTAGCTTATATTGTACTGTGAAGTACCGATTTTGCAATTTTTTCTTAATCAATAACTTTTCTGTCTAAAACGATTCATCATTTTTTGTGTACATCTATCTCTCACACACACACCCTCTAGCGCTTATAAAGTTTTTAGACAACGCCACATACGTTTCTCTATCTAACAATCAAGATTCATTTGGTTATGAAATTTCATATGACAGCTGGGAAAAAGAACATACAAATGCATAGATTAGGTTAGTCAACTAGTACTTTATTTTCTATTGTTTAAACATTTGACCTGTAAGAATGAAAAGTAGCTAAGATAGAATTCAAGATGTTGATACAATGAAACAGATGAAAAGATATAAATGAGAAATAATTTATGGTTAAAATAGGATATCTCCAGCTCTTTTTTGCCCCAAAATTAATTTTTAAACAATCTCTTTTTGCAATATTTCATTTAAAATTAATTGTAATTCTATTACAAAGAGCAAATAAATGTGCTGAAAATTAATGAATAAAAACAACGATAAAAAAACTGTAGTGATAATTGAAATATATATTATATGTTGGTAGCACAAGTTGTAGCACAGATTGTTAGAAGCGAGGTTAAACCGTATTAACATGAGACGAAAAATCTGAACATTAAGGTACCCGATTATCCTAAAATTGTGAATTTTGCCAAATGTTGTCCAATTTTTTATATTATTTTGTAGATCATCTTATTAGCTTCATAAAATACCAAGTTCATTATTTCCCGTTCACTAGAACAAAAAATACAAGTGTTTTAGTAAAAGCAGATGCCATTACTTTAAGCAAGATGTCATTTGATAATTGAATTATTAAGATGACGAATTGTCACTGAGATTAAATCCAGGTTAAATAGCTAAGAAGTCAAAGTTATAGCCTTGAGTAAGTGTGGTTAGTGTTAAAGTTTTCTCATGTCTCGCTTACATCGTTTATTGTCTGCATAGTGATTGATTGAGAGCATCTCTTAGACTGAATCGATTGAATTTGTGTGGTGATTAATATTGTGAATAAATTAGATTATTTAGTTGAGATATTGCTAATGTCCTTTCCAATCCTCTTACACCTTTAGGCGCGCAGGGGAGAATATTACACATTAACTTCAATTCTTAAATCAAAGAGCTATTGAAAACAGATAAAAGAAACCGATTTAAAGAAACTCACGAACTCACAATGATCACAAACAATTTAGAACATACAATACATATAAATATGTATATCTATATATATTTCTCGAATTTAACCTTCATCGATTCCAAGCCGCACCCCCAATTCTCTACACGTTTTTATGAAAAATAAAAAATTGTGTAAATGGTTCATCAATATCCGATATTTCAGAATATTTTTTAAAAAAATTTTATGAGAAATAATCAGAAGTTAATAACTAATTTATTTTGCCAGTATTAAAAACTTCAAAATGCATGCATGAACCTGTAGTTCCTCTAACCGTCAGTACCCTGTTTCGGAAATCATTTGTCACTCCCATTGCATTGTCGCAGAATCTTCGAAATTGGTGCCAGAGTCGTCATTTCCCCCACGATGTTTTCTTCCGTGCCATCCAATGCATTTGTTATGCAATTTTTTTAATTATTAGATTATTGAATATTTACAAGCAAAAATTATATCATTTGCTTACGCCATAGACGTATATTTGATTCATCAGTGTCAAGTTTTCAGTATCTGGTGCTCTGCTTCCGTATTTTTCTGTATATAAAATTGCCTCCTTTTTCATAATTGTGTCATAGTGAACTCGCCTTGATGCTATTATCGATATATTTGATGTTAAGGTGATTAAAAGAAAGTGTATACAAACAATTGTTTTTTTAAATACGAGCAGGCAAAGATGTTTAGGTTAGACTGAATACTGGAGATAAGCTGCGGAAGGGGATAAGTCATGGATGCAAGAGGCCAGAAAGAACAGTTTCATTTTTCCTTTTGAAAGGGGTGAAAACTCGATTTCCTCCATCCAACAAAAGTTTCGCCTTCGATTGCAAGACGCACCCGATTTTCAGTAGCATTAACGCTGGAAAAATAGTGTGGCTTAGATTCGAGTAAATACGGTATACACTTTCCTCCGAAAGTCTGCGAATAGGTAATCATCTTACGTGTTTATTCTATACTTACAATGAAAATCTCGCTTTAGAAAATCAAAATACTTGTCAGCTATTCTTCAAAATTTAATTATTCAAACAACAGCGACAAAATTCACCTTAACAAGAAAAAACAAGAATGACCACCAAATAATCACCAACCATCTGCGTCAAAAGTCTGCGTACATTTACAAAATAGAGCTTTTAAAGACCTTTTATTGTAAAATAATTGCACTTAATCGTGTTTTTAAGTAGTTATCTTTTACGCTTTATTTAGGATTTGAGAGCTTTTGTGGTTCCACGGTAGGTAACAGAATAGAGATCGATATATTATTGAAAGAAAAATCATCATAGATCTTTAGAAAAGGGAGAAATTTTTTAAGCAATTGTTGAAACTGTTAGTATTAGACATTCATTAATTCAAAAAGTTTTCATAAACTATAAATCAAAAGAAAACAATTTAGCGTAAAAGCCAAGATCCGGCCGCCCGTCTGCATTGTCATCTCAACAATCTTGCTTCGTAATACGCTCTATAAAAAAGATATCCAAGACTATAAGCTTTATAAATAGATAAAAGTGTTTCTGAGATATTGCGAAAAAGTGTAACTTTAACCACAATTCGAAGAGACATGAAAAAGAATGACTATCATGGCCGAGTTGCACTCTAGAACCTATTCAGCTCTCGAGTGAACAGAGTTAAAAGATTGACTTTTACCAACAAAAAAAAAAACACCTAAACAGGACACATAATTATTGGAAACATGTAATATATTCAATTGAAAGTAATTTTTGTATTTTAGGCATCAAAGAGGACAAAAATATGCCTGGAAAATTTCTTGCGCAGATCTTAAGTAAGATAACCTTTTTTCGTCTATCAAACATAGAGGAGGAGGCATAATGTTTGGGGGTGCATAGGAAGCCTTTGTTTTGGTAATCTGGAATTTATTGAATCAACAATGTAAAAAACTGATTACTTGAATTTATTGAAGTAAAATATCAGGGTAAATGCCGAAAACTTGCAGTGAGTGAGGATTTTTACTTTCAGCAGGACAAAGGTACCAAGCAAATGGTTCACATTGTGAAGTCATTGTGAAGCCATGGCTGTTCTAACATGTCTCAAACCAATTCCGTACGCCAACTTAGTCCCCAGACCTAAGCATGATACAGGATTTGTGGGATTTACTCGAGTGAATAACCAGGAAAAACGCAATAACATCTAAGAAAATGCTCAAATCTGGCATAGTAGTAGAATGGAACAAAATATACACAGATGAAACAACTAAGCTGATTAAATTCCTGCCAAATATGTTGAGAGAGTTATAGAAAGAACGGAATAGCTTAAAAAGTGTTAACTTTTAGTTAAATCCATTATTGTAAAGGTTTTTTTCCAGTTTACGCAGACTTTTGACGCACACGATTTGTGTCGTTCTCAAGTTATAAATATTTTTATTGTTTTATGTAATATTCAGTGGATTGCTGTTTATACTGTTTGAATTTACGACGTTAGAGGAATCAATAAAAATAGTATTGAATCAGAAAGACTTCATTTAATTAGTGATCTTTGCATGAATATGAAAGATAATCACCTGTACGCACATTTTCGGAGGCAAGTGTATATATAAATGTAATAATTCACTTAAAATTTCTCTCTCGAAGGAATTTAAATTCATAATTGCCTTGAGGCTCTAAGACTTCACGTGATAATTAATTTCAAGTTTATTCGCCTAACGAGAAATACCCATAACCTTACCTCCCCAAAACTAAAACTTCACTTTTTTTAACTAAAGATGGCGCATCATACACGTATCTGGTCCAATCAGAAAAACTTTACTGGAAATTATATAATCTTAATAGCTTTCGGTTGGCCAAGTCTATAAATAGGAGATCACTAAAGCAAATAAAGAATGTTTTCTGTGACCGTCTTAAATGTTTGTATGTTTGTCTATTTGTACTTGTGCTGTACTTTTCGTATCACCGCGTTTCCTATGTGTAAAATAAATGGGGATTTTAAAACATAGCAACATGTCTCCTCATCAGTAATTTCAACGCTACAAATTAATTGATTCAACTAACAAAATGTATTAGTTCAGACCCGGAAACACACACACATTTCGTTCAATAGAGCTCCGACTGTATATATATATAATATATATGTAATATTCCCGAAGTCAGCAACGAGAACTTTTTGTTAAAAAACACAGACTTTTTACTCAGCCAGCGATTGACTCATCTTCTTTTCAATGAGACAAACCAACGCCAAGAACCCGAATTTTAATTGAATAGTGTACTTTCTTCCAGAACTGCTAAATAATGATTTTTAGTTCATTTTTTCGATTGGAAAGTAAGGCGTGGAAGCGTGCATACGAACATCATAAAAATTAATGAGCTGGGATTGGAATTGCTATCTTTGGAATATCTTGTCTGAGAAATAATCAGCTGTTTTTAATATAAGATTCGAATATGTTAAGGATAATAAATGGTAAATAGGAGATTTTGTTTTAGATGTAAGTTAATTATTCTTACAAATATAGATAGATAAATAAAATGTGTTTAATTAAGAAAACATTGATTTAAATTGGAAAACGTAGAAATTGCGCTGAAACAAACCGCTGTTGCCGAACCGAGAATGAAACTTATGAAGGAATACATTTTAGGAGGATTTATTTGAAAAACAATCATAATTCCAGCACAAAGAATAAATAACGAATAAATACAGCGATGAATGAATCTAATTATAATAAAAACATATAACAGTCCTAAAAAACTAATTCAGAGATAAATGTGATGTATGACATTATGGGTCGCCAGTTAGTTAAAAATTCAACTTTTAAAAATCTTAAGTGAAATTCCAGAAATTTCTTTGAGGTGCAAGCCATCATGACCAATAATTTCAGCGTACCAAATTTCACGCGGCTGAGTCATTTTGTTTTTTTTTCTGCAGCGTGGACACACTCACACAAACTCTTTCCTTTATTAGTACATATTTACACAACGATTTGAATTATTTAAGGATTTGAAACAAAATTAGTAAATGAGCTGTTTTGAAAGTTCTCAGAGCCGTAAAAAATCATGTTATCTCCTTTTCCTCCCGTGCATAACCATTTTATCTCCATTTTACGATATAAGTCATTCTAAGTAATTAATTAATCACTTTATTAATATAATAATTATTATATCACATTTGCGAGAGTTATACTCTAGATTCCGCAAAATGTTCGTCCTTTTTTTATTGTTTGATTGTTTATTATAACGTCAAGTTTTGAAACTACACAAAGAATTTGTCTACATGGATCTTGCATTTACGTACCTCAATTAAGTAACGAGGACGTCGTCTGAGCTGGCATCCTCTCTCCAAACACCCACAAAACCAACAAAAGGACTTGCAACCTCCATAGACTTAACATGCATCAGCTTCTGTACATGGCAAGTATGCCTTCTTTCAATACGTGTTGTAACGTTTTATTCGAATATTTTAATACACTCTTTATTTATAGTTTATTTTATAAGTATACTTTTTTATGATTTATTTTTAAGTATTATTGTCAACTCTCAATTTTTAAGATGTTTCTCTTCGAATTTTTTTGAATTTATATCACTTGATCTTTATTATTTTTTATCTGAAATGTGGATAATGACAAAGAGAGAGAGAAATATACAGAAGTCGTTGGAATTTTTGAAAGAAAATCACTGAGAATTATCTTTGGTGGAAAATAGATTGATGGAACTCACATAAAAGATTCAATTTAGAACTTAACCATATTTTCAGAGAATCAGGCATCACACATTTTATGATTCAAAGAATTATATGGTCTAGCCATCTGATCCGTGTGAAAAAATATAACACTACAAGATGAATTTTCCTGATTAAGCCTATGACTCTAGAGGCAGGCCCAAACTCAGATGGGTTGAGTGCATCGAAAGAGATTTCAGTAAGTTAAGGATCAAGAATGGAAAATGCTACGGACTAAAGATAGACTACAGCAGGGATCGGCAAACTGCGGTTTTTTGCATAGAAAGGTTGCGGCGCTTCAGACTTCTGCCTCTTTAAATTATTTAAAAAAATAATTATGCCTGTTTCCTTTTTTATTTTTCCTTTATAATTATTTAGTGAAAAAGTTACCTGCATTTACAAATACATTTAAGTATTTGATTGGGTTAAAATAGTTATTTCTGAATTAAGTTATTTTCCTTTAACAAAGCTTATTGAAATCAGTGAAAATATTGCACTATTGAAAATATTACGCGGGATGGTATACACCGAGGCACCGTGATTGGGGGACTCCAGCATGATTAAAAACTAAAATGTACTCTTGCATATAAAAACTTGACAAATTCCTAACGTACGAAATATGCATTTTATCATAAACATTGTTATGGTAGATCTTTGAATTTCAAGACTCTGCAAACTAATTCTTGAAATCATGCGGACTTTATTGGTTCGCACTATCGTAGAATGAGGCATATAATACAGTGCCGAGAGAGATTTAAGCTCATTTCGGGCCCCGGGTGCAAAAGATCTACGGGCCTCTTGGTACTGGAGATTCGGAATTTATAACCAGAAAATCTGTTAAAGTACAGATTATTTGGACCCTTCCGAGCCCCTTGGTGCCCTCCCCAAGCACTCAATGGATAAACTGGCACTGATTTTATAGGAATTGGTTACAAATTCTGAGGAACATTCCTCAACAACATTCCCTCTTATCGTGTGCGTAGCTACCGCCGTATCAATGATACGGGGCTCCCTAGCTGCAGGGTCCCCCCGGTCGTGAATAATCGAAAATCATAAATATCCTCAATAGTCTTATATATCTTATATATAGTCTTAAAATATCATCAATAGTCTTAAGTTCCCATAATCGTCTGTCACTGGCTTCAAACGGTTAAAATTTCTCGGGGGAACTCTACACCTTAGTTCCCCAAATCGGAAACATTTAAAAGCTGGTATCGTTTTACTGAAAATAATGAGAATACAAGAAGTGGTATGGACTGGGAGAGGTTTCTAAAAAATTTCTATTGAAAAAGCGGCTAGTCAGAAAGATTGTTTGAAGTAAAATATAGATAATATTTAGAATGGGAAAAATCTATTTGTGAAATGTTATTTGCTTGTATATAAATGACAACTCCCTTGGACTGTTGATTGATTGACTGTAGTTAAATGTCTCACTTAGAATCTACAAAAAAGTTTGGCTCTTAATCAGAATTTTGTCCAGTGGTGGTGCAATGCAAGCGAATAATAGATTTTATATATCTCGGTTCACTCGCGTGAAACTGGCGTTGAGTTGAGCCCTGTATTAAAAATCCTTAGGATTTCATTTTGAGGGCCTCTTAATATTTTATAATTTTTTGCTTACATATATTGAGACCCCTATAGCTTGGGGCCAGTATCATTGATACGGTTGATACGGTGGTAGCTACAACCCTGTCTCGGTTCATTTTTATTTCTGTAACATCCAAAAAACCAAATGCGCATTCATGGCTTGCAAGGTTTCAAAAGCTGCTTACCCTTCTGAGAAAAGATAGGACAATAAGCACTAGAAGACCTCAACCACCTTCCCAGTTTATAGTTAATTGTCCTGTTTAATAGCATCTCTGTGCTTATAATTGTTTGTCTAAAATACGATGCTTTCCATTTGACGCAAACAGCTCAAGGTAAGAGTTTTGGAGTTGATTTCAATTCCCTCTGGCTGATTCCATTCATCCTTATTCACTGCTAACTGTTGAAAATATGAGCGAAGATAGATCATATTCCATAATGGCGCTTTTAAACAATAAATTAAGAAAAATAAAGAAAAACACTGCAAAGGATTTACCAAAAATTTCAACTTTTTTCAACAGAGCGAGTCATTTTGTATTGTAAAAGAAAGAATTTTTTTATTATTATTTCTTTATACTGTATAATAGATTTCATAATGACTTTATTTTTACGCATTTGACACGTTGCAAAAAAAAAAAAAGTGAAATGGGTATTTATTTGAATAGCAAAAAGGGGTTGCGTTCTACGTTCTTTTAAGTCATGCAATATGAAATTATGAATCTATTTTAAAAATTGTATATATTTATCAAAAATTGATATATGTTTCAGTAAATAATTAAAATAAAATGTAGAAAGCATACATATTGCCTCAATATATATATAAATTAATAATATTTGAAATAATATATTTAATAATTCGCCACTATACCTAAGGAAATTTGATACGGAGCCTTCTCAGGACTAGTTACGCAAGTGGAATTAGCTCGCAATGTATGGTAAATCGGGGATATGATAGAGCTACTGTTATTAGTGGACAATTACAGGGAGCTCAGCAACATGTAAGACAAAAATGTTATCTTGACTCTACTTACAAATTCAAAAAAAAAAAAAAAATGCCAAATGGTGAAACCCAGCTTTGTAGCTGGTTAATTTACTCAAAAACGCAGGAATTAGTATTTTGTTTTTGTTGTGCACTGTTTGACAAAAGAATGGGAAATGAACAATCTACAAGATTTATAGGAGGATATAATAACTGAAGAAAGAGCCGTAAGCAGTAATCCAAGATCAGGGGACCATTTTAATTCATATAACTCATTAAAACCCAACCCGCACTATCGTGCGGGTACCGTCTACGTTCCAATGGTGGAGCGAAATTTTTAAATTATATTTTCGAGTATCATTGTAATTAATATAGTGTTAGTAACCAGAAGAATTTAACATTTAAAGATAAAAATATATTTCGGGTCTTAAAGGGTTATAGCATAAGAAAGAATTACTAAAACGCGACTAAAAACTTGTTCGATTATTGATGAAACAAATCAAGTTATAAATAAGGAAGTGGAACGACACAAATTGCTGTTTCAAAGAATTATAGACGTGATTCCATTTTTAACGTCTAATAATCTTCAAGGAAACTGTGAAGTAATAGGAACGCCAAGTATATAATGGAAATTTTTAAAGTTTAATAGAATTATTAAGTAAATATGGCCCTATGCTATATAATGGATTGTATAAACAAAATAAAAAAAACTTGGAAAATAGAATTGTAAATCACTTAGCACATAGATCATTGGAGGGAATGTAGTTCTTAATAAAACTAAAGACGATATTAACATAAGAAAGACTGAAACTCAGTGTATACCTATATTGCACAAAAGAAGTCAAAATGACTGCATTGTGAAAGAATAACTAATGTGTTATGAAATTTGTTAAAATTTTTTAAATATTTTTATATTATTACAGTCACACAAACAAGTTATTAGTAAATATTAACAATAAAATAAAATTTACTTCAGTTGGAAAAAATACATTCTAAAAAATTCTGAGAAATGGTGTCATTATGTATGTAATTTTTTTAATAATTTAAATTAAAAAGCAGTCAAAATGACTTCCTAGGGCAATCTAGTGTTAAGTACAATAAAAAAAATATTGATTGGAATGAGAGAATCATGATATCGTGATCGTTACCAGGCCCTTCCCCTTCGGCGCAAGTGTATGCATATAATTAGTTTAGATTGTTTGATAGTTAGGCACTCTTTTTTAAGCAATTTGGTAATTTAATTTTCTTGCTTCAATTGTAAATTGTTTCTTCTATCTACTAAAAGTTTGCTGTCCCTCGGACTAAAGGGTAGTTTCTTGAGAAGGCCAGTCGAGCCATTGAAGAACAAGACCCACTTGATCTGGAGAAAAATATTCCGAAACATCCTGTTGAAGATTTAGCCTACTAATAACAACATCAATAATAATATATAAATATTGGAAAGGATCATTCACAATAACTTCTCTCAAAGTCTCTTCTCGATAAACGACATTTGAGCCAATGAGAATGGAGATTATTTACTCGTATTTTTTCTTTTAATTACGAATGAATCTTCATTGTGATAATCAACAAATCTATTGTATTTTATTTGCTCTTACACTTAATTTTACAATGAGAAAACTACAACTTTCTTAGCTGTTGTATACGATCTTTTTATTCACTTCAAAGATAAAATTCATGCACAAGATTGTTTATAGTAAAACATTTGAACTTATTGATAATTTACATTCAAAAAGGAATCCATTATCTTTTGAATTACTTATTTATAATTTTTATTTGATTGGCTCACTTAATTCTGCTCACCTTTTATTTAATTTTCAAATAAAAGCCTTTGAAACAACAAAGAAGAAAAAAAATTCTGTGATATAACTGTTTCTAATAACACTGGGCAACAAATTTTCACAGTTCAGTTTTTGCTTCCGAGAGAAATATAATCAATTCTTAATGAATTCTATAAGTCAAAGTCCAAATTGGCCACGATTATTTATTTAGTTATTTATTTTTGCAACGAGTACCCGCTGTTTAGAGGTGTATTTATGAACATGTATAACATAATACACTTAGAAATACCCTTATTTGCTTCTAACTTACGATTTCTTGTGGTTTATCACTTGTAATGGACGTAGAGAGAGACATTCCTGATGTTAAATTTGGTGCTTTTACAAAATTCACGAAACAAAAAAGCTAAATATACTTATAGCCTAAATCTCCTTATTCTATATTCTTTAATTATATGAATAAAAATAAGAAAAAAAAATTGGCAGTTATAAAGACTGCCGATAGAAGTGAAAACTTATAACTTTTAGTATTAAAATTTGAAGTTTCATAACGTTTGAATTAAAATTATCAACATCAATCTGGTTTTCACATCTATTGACACTCCGAGTAACAATTATATGCACATGTTTATATGGTTTTTTATTATTCAAATATATTACGGGCTGTACAAGATCATGACAAAATATAAATACAATCCAATTGAAATAACAGTTAATATACAATCCTATATATTATTTATCTATGGTATTTGTATTTACTTAAATTTCAATGTACTTGATTTTTAACATTATTTTAATTGTTTGCATCATTGTCATCATTAATTTCAATAATACTTAAGACTTTTTGTACTTTCAATTATTTCATTTTGTTCTAAAAAAATACAATAGGTTTATGGTAACTAAAGTAAGAAAGGAAAATGTTTGATTCAAATTTATCTATCGCGTAAAAACCGCATCGATCGCCGTTTTATATTTTGTAGAGCTAAGTTTTCGAACATTGGAGATATTTAAATTAAGTGTTTCATTTAGAAATTCAATTAGTGGTAGATTTTTGACAACTTCAAAGTTAATATTGAACTCTCCACTTAAAATCATCGGTGCATTATCATATTTTTCGCCAAATCCTTTTTTGAGTATTTCAGAACCTTTAGATAATCATTTTGCAAAAAATTGCGAAGCACATATTTTATTTTTTACAATTTGAATTAATAAATAATGATTTCGAAATATTAAATTTTTAAATAAAATAAAATATTTAATGAAACTAAAGTCAGAGCCGTTTTTATTATTTTAAACTAAAGATTTTAATGATAAAAGGTAATAAACTATAATTTTGCATTAATAACCATATTTTAAACTTCAACACATTAATCTTAAATTATTATTCGATTTTATAAAATTTTTATTTGAAAATCCACGATAAAAATATGATTGAACAACTAGAAGTCTGTTTTACCACGGTAGTAAGAAAACGTCTAAGCCACTGTGAAATACTAATCCAGATTTGCGTGATGCATTGCGGAGGTTAAATATTAGAAAATACATAAAAAATTTTCAAACGCCAAAATAAATACGAGTATTTAAAATAATTTTCTGTTATTTATTTTTTATTTAAAAAATATTAGTATATATTTATTTAGTTCTCGCTATTGTACTGCACAATGATTCTTCAATCAAACGATTGAAATAATAATCAAACAAAACAACAAAAAAACTATTTCAACAATGCACAGTGTATACACATTGAAGTTTTCACTAAATCCATTCAATTTCAAGTATAAGATATACACAGCACTATACGTCAGCTGTATAGTTACAGATATACTGCTATAAGCATGTCGGTGACTCGAACGCACGAGATTTCACCCATCCAAAAAGTGTCTAAGGTGAACAGCACACTGCACGTGCGCCAGTCAAAGCATGTCGGTGACGCGAACCCATAAGATTTTCCCCTACCAAAAAGTGCCCAACGTCGATAAAGAAGTTTTCATTTAAAAAATATTAGGTATATTGTTAACTAGTTCATGGTTCACTTCCTAGAATTCATAAATTGTTTGATATAACCAACTTGAAACGACCCAATATCCCTTCTACCCTGTGACCCAGCTAAAGGTGTGGAAGAAATTAAAGTATCATTCAACATGATAAATTCCAATTATTTTATTTATCACTATAATCAACTCAAACACAAATAACACTATAAATAGGATAACTCATTCAAGCAACAGAGGGAAGAGACGAGATTCGCGTTTGGGGAGAATACATATAATAACCACTTTATAATAATGTGGTTTTTTCTTAATATTACTTCACACAGAAGATAAGTACTTAATGTCCGCCTAACGACTTTAACACTTTAAACATCAACGTAATATAAGGTGACAGTACCTGAACTTATGCAGTCTTCTACTCAATCCAACTTATCTTTAACACTTCCTGACTATAATCTTTTACAAGGACTTTTAAACCAATTCTGGTAATCTTCACCTTGCAACTATCTTGTCACTTCTTGTAACTAAAGTTCTAACTTTCTGTGTATCTATTCTCTTCACTTCCAATTCCCTCACTCATTAACTCGCGAACTAGGAATGTATATAATAAATTTAATTTGCATACCACGTTTCCTTCTTTAGGAGAAGTTTGGTTAATATTTGCTGGCTCCAAAGAATACCTAAAAGGACTGTTAATAGAAGATTGCGTATAGATCCGATACAAACAAAAAAAATTAAAAAAAGCTTGCATTTCAGATTGTATAGGGACATTTTGCTTAAACAAGACGATCCTCTTTTGACTCGAAAAGAAAAAAAAAATTTCAGAAAAAGTTTTTTTTTCTAAATATGAAATACAACGATTGGATTTTAATCCCCTACCCTCTAATGCAGTTACTCGTCACTTGACCATGGTTCAAAATTACGAGGTCCGTCGCCAAAAGCCCTCGCGAACAGTGCGACTTTAATTTTCCCTCACTCACTAATGCAGTTACTATTACAACCTATAAATTAAACTTTTCATCTAAGTTAGCATCCGTTTTTCAATAAACAAGTTAACTCTTTATAATGTGGTAAAAACTCTCTTATATATATATCTATATATTGAAAATTATTTCTAACCGGTTACCTTTTCTTATGATTTCTTAACAGTTTTTAGTGTCTGATACGTGAATTGAATTAACGAAGGTCGAAAGCTTAAGCAAATAGATGAATTAATCATTAGTCTTAGTTTAAAAATTAAAATTGTTTTGAAAGGTTAGAGATAACTAATAAGAGACTTTCCATTAATCTAAAAAACAATGATATCGAACGTTGTACGTCGTCATACAAAGTTGGCTAATATTGAACTGGGGGGGGGGTGACCTTTTTCTGCTTCACAAGGAAAGTCATAACAGAGATTGTAAAGTGAAATTCATATGTTTTATAAAATATCAAACAACAAGCGGAAGTTGTTTGCACTTTTTCGCTTATCGAAGTCAATAGTGCTGTTCAAAAATATAAATTATTGGTGAAATCGTAATTTTTTTTATTAATAACTTCTAAGTTTTTAAAATGCAATTTGTGGTTACAGTTGCTTTAGAATAATACGCGAGGCCGCAGTAACCTAGTAGTCATGGTCACTGACTCGTAGCTGGGATGCCATTGGTTCGAGCCTCCCTGTGGTGTGTTTTGGAGAGGGGTGACAACTCAAGTGTCGTCCTCGTCACTTGACGGAGGCCCGAAAGTTCGAGGTCCTGAATGGTGCGACGTTAATACACACTGAGCTCAAACTCCCTCACTAGAACGTATCTAATTGAGACAAACTGAAAATCATGTCTATTCATTACTAAATTGGGTACATTTTAATATTGATGTGTAATAAGCGTTGCGTATAGTACGAACTAACTATCCTAGTTCACTTTATTTCCTTCTCATTAAGGCAACAAAATCAATAACGGAATTTTGATATTCATCAGCTTGTTTTAAATTTCCAATTATTACATGAAAATTGTAATTTTAAATTATTTGAAATGATCAAATAATGCTGATTTATGCGTAACATAAAATTTTACGTTGTTTGTTTCCTTTTCTAAATTAAAAATTTATTTTGGTTTTTAAGCTAATTTTCTGCAAATGTTGACCCTTTATTATTTTTTATCCCTTTGAGACCCATCTCGCACGATCGCGTGAGTTTGTGAGGGATAGATATTCTTATCCCTTTAACACCCAAAATATTTATAACTTTAAATGTTACATTCTTCTGGTTATTAACACTATACTAACCCCAATGACACTATAAAAAAATAATAATAAATATTTGCTACCCCCTTGGAACGTAGATTGTTCTAGCACAAACGTGTGGGCTGGGTCTTAAAAGGTTATGCAACAATTTATATACTATACCGGGTGGTTATAATTAAAGTTACATTATTCAGAGGCCTGTAGAACCTGTTCTGCTTATCGGATTTTGATGAAACTTGAAATATATGCTATATGGATCATGGGGAAAAGATTTCTGCAATAAATAAAAAAGATTAGTACAAATTCTGACCACCAGGTGGCTTTTATCGAATATTCCTTACGCAAACCCGTGTAAAATCTCTGTATAAACTTGCAGTCATAGCCAGAAAATCATTCAGCGTGCGTTTGTCATCGTTAATCTTGCCCTTACAAAAAAAAAGATTTATTTTTACTGATAAAACTGTTTTAGCGGAACGACAGCAACCACTTAGTTGCTCTTTAAGAATACCGTAGTTTAAAGGGTCTGCGAATAGGTCCCATATCAAAGATTGATTTGAGGAAGATGATCATGAAATTTAAAGAGACTGGAGATGTGTGTGTGTAGGTGTGCTGCCCGGAAGTGGACGGAAACCGGTTGGAACTGAAAGTGTCAAAGAAGTCGTTACTGCTGTGGTTGAAATAGCCTCCAGTTCCATCTATTCTTCAGCAAGTGGTCGATCAGTGTCACGTGAGTAGGAGATTCTATGGTCGACAGTACGATAAACTCTGCGATACATTTTAAAATGGTATCCGTATAAGATCCACGCGATGCAAACGTTGAAACCTCAAGATTACAAAATGCCCTTGATCAGCTCCAACTCACGTGGCACTGATCGACCACTTGCTGTAGAGCAGATGGAACTCGAGGCTCTATCAATCACAGCAGTAGCGACTTCTTCTACAGTTTCAGTACCAACCGGTTTCCATCCCCTTCCGGACAGCACACCTACACACACACATCTCCAGTCTCTTAATTTCATGATCATCTTCCTCAAACCAATCTTTGACATGGGCCTTTCCGCAGATCCTTTAAACGACGATATTCTGGCAGAGCAACTTAGTGGCTGCTGCCGTTCTGATAAAAGAGTTTTACCAGTAACGATCGATCTTTCTTTTTTTTTTTTTGTAAGGGCATGAATAGCGGTGACAAATGCACGGTGAATGATTCTCTGGCTATGACTGCAAGTTTATATAGAAGTTTTACGAATTTGCGTAAGGAATATTCGGTAAAAGCAACCTTGTGTCAAAATTTGTACTAATTTTTTTTATTGAAGAAATCTTTCCCCCATTGTCCATATAGCATATATTCCATCAAAATCCGATACGCAGGACAGGTTCTAAAGGCCTCTGAATAGTGTAACTTTAATTATAACCACATCGGTCGCTGAGCAAGTGACCTCAACCATCAAACTGCAATGACCTTTCGTTTTGTGTTTGAAATTTCCATCTAACTTTTTCCCTATAAACTTATCTTGTTTAATTTACTTATGTAACCGAGTTTTTGTCTGTATTCTTGTCTTTCAAGCTTTTTTTCTCAGACTTTTAATTATTTTTCCAAGTCTCGTTTCAAATTCGAATGAAATTAAGGTATTTAATGCGAGAGAAAAAAATCTCTTTTAGTCTTTTATTTTTCCAAAACAGTATTTTTAACATTTGCAGTACAATTTCTTAAAACTTTTTTTTTCAAAAATTTTCTCTTATTTTTCAAACTATAACTGAAAGAACTTTGAATCAAATCTACAACTTCTTTACTGGAAATTAAACACGATTTCGGTAAAAAATGTTAGCATTTCAAGCAAAAAGAGGGAGAGAGACTTATGTTATAGATATACAGTAATAACTCGACTTACGTGAACCCGGAGTTACGCGATTTTTAAATCTCGTCGATTCGACGTTTTTTTTTTGTTTTTTTATTCATTACTGAAACTCGGGCGGAATTTGGGGCGGAACCTGATGAAACTATTAATGTAATTGAACAAGTTGTCTATTTTGCCAAACAAATAGATTTAGGTTAGTGATCACGTTCAAAAACTGCTAGATTCCCACAATCAGGAACTGACAACAGATGAGCTTATAGAAATGCATGAGTAAAAGCAAGACATTGAAGAACTTGAGTCTTTATAACCAGTTCAATCAGAAGATCAAATGACAGTTGGAAATTTCACAGAAGGACTCAGTTTAATTGAAAAAGGGTTACAAATTTTAGAAAATAAAGACTCCAACGATGAGCGTGTTTTTTCAACAAAACGAAGGAATAAAAAAATTATTAGCATGCTGCGAGAAAATTTTGTGGGAGAAAAAAAGAATCTTTGAGCCGGCAGATTACTTTGTAAGTTTTTATGAAAAACCTTCTACATCTAAATAACTTAGTTTTGCGATTTTGTATTTGTGTTATCTAAGATTTTTTTTTAAATATTTTTTTTTCTAAATTATTATTTTGTTTCGTCTGCAGCCCCAACTAAAAGTAATTTACATGTACAGTCGACTCTCGCTAATTCAAACCTTCGTTAATACGAACCTCTCGCTAATTCGAAGTATATGCTCAGTCCCTAGAAAAACTCTTAATATTTCGAACTAAAACAATACATTTTCGTACACTCAATATTTCGAAGTAAAGTCTGTGACTGGCCAGAATACAACACGTGATAATTCGAAGTGATCTAATAAAATTCGTGACAATTCAAACACTCACTATCTTGTAGAGTCCTGTAGCGAATAGGTTGGATCTTACATGTTTTGTGTTGTATTTTCTCTGCTTGTCTCCCCTGTAACGTAGCCCCTTTGATGACCATTGGAGTTGACTCCGATAACTCTGACAGAAGATAAAGTGTCACTAAACAAACTACGCAACTTTTTCCTTCAAAACCATGTTGATGTGGACGTTTTTCAAGCTTCATTTATTCTAGAAAAATCTATTGACAAATTTAGATTGAATGGCATAAAAAAATAAAAGTTAACAGATTTTTCGTCAAAAAAAATTATATACAGTAAGTATTCTTTTAATAGTTGTTTTTAGTACATAAATGAATTCTTTTAATGCAGGGATTTTAACTTCTGTGTTTAATATTATGTAAAATACTTTAAAATAAGTTTTACGCGTGTACAATTTTTGTTTTATTATATAGTCTCAAAAAATGTGTAAAAAAAAAGTTTTCTTCGTGTATTTTGGGAATTTTTTCCTTCCCTCTTGATAATTCGAAGTTTTTCATTGGTCCTTTCAACTTCGAATTATCGAGAGTCAACTGTATTTATATGTGAAATTGTACCCCGACTTTGTATGGTTATCACCCAGTCTCACCTATCGCTAAGCTCGGAGTATTACTGTATTACAATTAATGTTAATCCTAAAACTCTAAAGAATTATTTACAATACTCCCTTCAGATTTTAAGAAAAAGACTTCGGAAAATTGTTTTTCATTAATTAAAAAAAAAATGCTTACATACCTTCTTCGAGTATAATGTTTGAGTATTTGGAGTCAATTTGTGTTGTTAAATAACTCGATTCGTTATATCCAGATGTGTTTTTAAAAAACAACTCAGAATTCTATGCGTTTTTAAATGTTTTATAGAGGATATATTGTCACAACAACGTACTTCTTTTTTTCAGTCGAAAATATTATGTATTTTTTTATCTTTTGTTCTGGAAGACCTTTCCCCTTGACCTTTTCAAAAATCTTTTCATTATGAAGTCAATTAAAAACGAAGAAGTTTTTCAATTGATGTCCTTTTTTTAATGAAAAGCCTCAAAGTTTCATCATCATTCAGTTCTAAACACTATTTATCTATATTTATTTTTAGAGTTCTTAAAATGAATCTGTAAAAAAGCCTTCCTATGAATGTACTAAAAACATTCCATGACTAACCTTTTACTTCTAAAAATAAATATTTCAGATAAAGAATTAGCTATTTTGATTATAAAAATGCCGAATATTTAAAAACTTTATTTGATATATATATATATATATATTAATTATAAATATATCACAACGCATATACGTTCTTTGTTAAAAATCGGTGGTTATCAACAACGAATTAGGATTAGTTCATGAGAATGGACATGAGGGGGTGAACAATTGCATTGATCTTAAGGCCACATTCAATACTAGAGGGCTGCACCTTTTTCAATTCCAACTATTAGAGAGAGTTCCCTATATATTCCCTATATTAGTTTCCCTATATATAACTATATATATATATATATCTTGTTCAAATTTTTAATTGTCAATAAAATACTTTTTATTCATCCATTCAAGTTAAAATAATTTTTTTAAACCTGTTGTGGACGACACTTGATGTTATTAGTTTTTTCAAATATTAATTCATTAATTAAACTAAAAAATGAATAAATAGTAACGAACGAAAATAATAGTCCAACAGCCTATATTGAAAGGAAAAGGCGCTCTCTCGTTGCGTCCCTATAGCTCAATGCATAGTGCGTTGTACTTCTAATCCGAAGGTCATGGCTTAGAATCCCACCTGGGATGGAATAATTTCTGAGAATGTGACTTTTTTATTATACTATTTTATTAGAATAATTAAATTTAATTGTAATGAATAAATAGTAACAAACAAGAAAAAAATAGTCCGACACCATATATAGAAAGGAAATTTAAAATTGCAAGATAAATAGCTTTCTATTTTGTCATTTAATTTTGTGATTCTGTCATATGTTTACACATATTTATCTTAATTGTAACTATTTAATAAAAGGTAAGTAAAATGAAATTTTTCTTAGTTGACCTAAATAGGAATTGGCTTTAAATTTTTTTTATATATGTGGGACGGCGTCTAGGTAAGGTTCAAATTTAATGTTAAATGATCACAGAGAGTTAAAATGACCTAATTTATTAAAACACAACCAAAACATTTAACTATTTACAAGGGGTTTCAAATAATTATCTCAAGAGCAATTTTACTACCGAGATAGCACCATACTAATTCGGAAAACAAGCCTTCACTCTAAAAAAAAACGGAGAGACAGATTCCATCCGACCTACCTTCGTGCAACTCCCAGTTTTTTGCCACATCATAGACATATGACATCACTGTATTGCGAAGCGAAGATTCACGTGGTTTCCATTAGTAGCGCCATCTCTTACAATTCAAATAACAATAAAAAGAAATAAAAAAACCTGCATCCTTTTCCTACAAGTTCGGCCATCCTGGGAATCACTGACCTCAGTGATTTTACATAACATACAATAAAAAATATAGGCCTCTGCAAAATTAATACTAATCAGAGATAAAAATTCCACAATAGACATTCAAATTGAAAATAAGGATACAACTCTCAAAAATGAAACATTAATAGGAAAGAAAACAAAACACATTAATACACATTATGTTTTTAAAAAGAATAGGAAACGCTTTTTATAAAAATACATCATCATTGTGAGTAAAATTTCATAAAATCAGCAGATTAATTTGTTATCTTAGAACCCTCATGATCACCCACTTTCTCTAAATCATATCTATCTCTAGGTTTTACTTTAACTATTCTATATGGTTCCAAAAACCTAGACCTTAATTTCAAACCTGTCCCAAATTGTGTTCTCTGAATGACCACCAGTCACCCTTCTGGTAGTTAGGGGCCTTCCTGCACTTCCTGTCATAGATTCTTTTAATCTCTGCCTGTATCTTCTGGATATTTTTCTTTGCGTCTTTTCGTAATTGGTTCCTTTGTTCTTGCAATTCCTCCATCAGTAACTCCTTCAGACGAAGGTCTTCCTTGTTTCTCATGGTGACGCCAATTAATAATTCAAATGGAGGCCACCTAGTGCTACGATTAAATGTACTATTTAAAATTCTTTGAAGTGGGTCTATGAACTTGAACCACTTGGTAGACTCCGCAATTGAGAGTTTGGTCAAAACGGGAATAATAGTTCGGTGTCGACTTGGCCATTCCCTCTGGGTACTCCGGTGGCGATTTGCAAATGCTGAATGTTTTCATTAGCACAATAATCTCCAAAAGCTCCAGAGGTAAAAGCAGAGTCTCTGCCTGTTATTACTCTTTTGGGATTACCAAAAGTCTTTTGTTGCAATTTTAATTTATCCAAAGCATCTTCTGCGGAAGTAGATCTAACGGGATAAGGCCAGGTAAATTTTGTAAAAGCATCCACTATTGTGAGAACATGCTGATATTTCTTGTTAGTAGAAGGCAACGGTCAGATAAAATCAACGTGATAAGTACTTAATGGCTCATCTTCATTAGGAATGGGGTTGAGAAATACATCCTTTTTTCCACTCTTTTTGTTGGTCAAAATACATGGCACACAGTTAACAATTACATTCTGCACTTGCTTGCTCAAATTGGGAATGAAGAATTCCTGTTTGACAACTCCTTCAGTCTTGGCAACGGAGAAATGTCCCTTCTCATGTGCTAATTTTATTATCTCAGTTTGCATATGTCTTGGTACAACTATCAATTCACGACCTTCACCATATTTGTAAAGTGTTTCGTTTTTATCGAAAAAGTCTGAATTGCTGTTTCTTTCAATCAGTGACCTTAGACTCTGAGTGTATTCACCCTCTTGTTGTGCCCTTTTTAATCTTGCGGTTAGAGTATCGTTAGTAATTTTTGCGACTGGATATCTGCTAAGGGCATCCACATGTTACGTTCTCTGGCCGAAGCGATGCACAATTTCATAATCAAACTCTTCCAGCAATAATGCCCATCGCGCTATACGAGTAACCAAATCCTTTTTGTCCATAGTCTTTTGAAACGCCGAGCAGTCCGTTTTGACTTTGAAATGATTTCCCATAAGGTAGGTACGAAATGACTTTAAAGCGTTGACAACAGCAAGAACTTCAAGTTCATAGCTGCTATACTTCTCCTCTGCCAGAGTAGTTTTCTTAGACATGTATTGAACAGGATGCAATTTTCCATCTTCTGCCTCCTGGAGTAAGACGGCTCCGTATCCTTGTTGACTTGCGTCCGTGTGCAATTCGGTTGTTTTTCCCTGATGGAAAATACTTAATACTGGACTTTCAGTCAATAATTGCTTGAGGAGCTTTTCAAATGCTTCTATTTTAGGTCGTTCAAAGGCAAATGGATTGTTGTTTCTAATTAGATCACTCAAAGGTTTCGCTATTTTAGAGCACGACGGAATAAATTTTCGAAAATAGCCAGTGAGTCCTAAAAAGCTTTGGAATTTGGCAGTCGTTGGTACAGGGAATTTCTTGACAGCTATCGTTTTTGCAACTGAAGGGCACACCGTTTCATTTTCGACAACGTGACCCAAAAATTCCACCTTTCGTTTTAAAAACTGACATTTTTCAAACTTGATCTCCACCCCACATATCTGGATGCGACCTCAAATACTTTCTTTAGTTTTTCCATACCCTCTTCCTCATCTTTAGCTGAAATGATCAAATCGTCCAAGTAAATTATTACGGTGCCTTTTCGCATGAGTTCCCTGAAAATGCTGAACACATATCTTTGGAATACGCTTGGGCTTGTACTGAGACCAAAAGGTACCTTATTAATTTTGAACTGCCCGTCTGGTACAACAAAGGAGGTAAAATGTTTGCAATCCTCGTTCACGTCGAAATGAAAAAACCCATTCTTTAAGTCTAACGTGGAATACACTTTGGCGTCCTGCAGTATATCCAATACGTCCTCTATCAGTGGCAAGGGGAAGCGATCTTTGACTAGTTTTCGGTTCAGTTTCCTATAGTCAATGCATAGTCTGTCGGTACCGTCTTTCTTCTTGACTAAAACGATTGGACTTTCATATTCAGAAGAGCTTGGTCTCACGATTCCCTTATCCAACCATTCGTCGATCTGCTTGTTGACGGCCTGATTCTCCAGAAATGACAAACGGCGTGCTGTTTGGTAAACTGGTATATCATCCTTCGGGATAATTCTCATGGACACATTTGACGTTTCAGTCTTCTTAGGTGTATAGCTGTTGATTAGTTCAGCGAGTTCCTTTCTTATTCGGGGATTGATTACATGTTTAACTTCGATTTCGTGTCTTCAGTTCTTGCTTCATAAACCTGTGTATTCACAAACCAAACCTTCTCTTCTGTTTACGGAAATAAACACCTTTTCTATCAAATCCAACAAAAGCCTGTTCCAAAATGTCCGATCCTATCACTGCCTGGAACTACAAATACAGCGCAGGCACGACATGCCATATTACAGAATATTTCTCTCCATCCAATTCGATTTCTCGTTGGAACGATCCTTTTGTTTTGACTTCGTACTTTCTTAATCCAGATAACACGAGAATGCCCTTCGAGAGCTTCGATTGCTCGATGATTCCTTTGCTTACATCTTCACGAATGAGCAAAACTGAGCTTCCAGTGTCGATGAGAGCCTCAAAAGTCTTGTTTCCGATGGTTATTTTCCTGGTCTTAGTTCTGTCTTGCTGAATTCAAGAACAGATCTGGACCGGAGAGCCTGAAGGTTTATTGATTTTTGAATCTTTGTTGCGCTTTGTATAATCTACGGCATAGTGACCTGGTCCCCTGCAGTAACTACATGATACCTGTTCAACTCTTTTATCGTAAGTTTTCTTCGAATGAAAGCATTTTCTATCATTCCAATTATTTCCAAGTAGAAAACGTTCTTGCCTTTGAGAACAATTATCTTTATTGTTCATTCTTTTAGTAAATGAGTTTAACTGCTTTGGCCCTATAGTTCTTCGGACGTCCTCATAATCAAATTTTTTCGCTAGCTCAATAGATGATTTAATAGTAGACCATTCGTCCAAAAATGTTCCTGAAAATCATACGGCGCTCTTTTCTTCATTTGATCGGCTATGATTAATTCTCGTAATTGGTCTTAGGTGTTAACTTTTAAGCCCAAAGTCCATCCATCAAAATACGTCTGTAAATCGTGTTGAAAATCTTGCCATGTTCGTCCATCAGACTTTTGGTGAAACAAAAATAACTGACGAAATTTTTCCGGAGATAATTTAAATCTATATTAGAGTAAATCCTTTACATGATCGTAATCAATACATTTATCAGTTGGTTCTCTTGCGATCAGATGGGCAATTTCGACGGGTATTAACCCTATAAGTTTTTGAACCCAATCTTTTTTCGGTAAGAAAGTTAGTTCTGCATGACTGACGCTCAAATAAGGTGAGATTCAAACCAATATCTTCCTTCATATTAAACTTATGAAAAGTTTCGTGAATCAGTTTATTCGATGTTTGAACGTTTTCGTCGTTATTCGGCATGCTGGCAGTCTGTTGTGCTTGTATTCGCAACTGCTCTAATTCGTACTCTCGTCTTTCTCTCTCTCTCCTTTTCGCACATATATCCTCTCTCTCAGCCCTTTCTCTCTCTTCTCTTTTTGTACGTTCCTCCATAATGCTATCAAGTATCTTTTTAACATCATCTTCAACGTAATCTGGGCTTTTTACGATCAGCTCCTTTAACTTCAATTTTGTGATACTTGCTTCGATAGTAAGATCCAAATCTGCGGCGAGTGACATCAAATCCTCTTTCTTTTTCACGAGTAAGAATGCCATTTTTATACTCAGAGCTGTGACCCAGACAACAACTTAAATTTTTACCCAAGTTAAATGAGACAAAACTATTAAAATGACACGCAAAAAGTTTACTCACCAAAGCAGAAACAAAAGATAATTTAAATAAGATACAATTATCAATTATAAACAATTATGGACAAAAATTGACTTTTTAAAGAATTCCTGGAACCTAAATCCTCTTGCAAAACACAACAGTATTACAGTTAATATCAATTTTATTTTTATTAAAAAAACAACGCGTTCCTCTCATTTATCAAAAATAGATTACTAAGAAAAAACACGGAAAAAACTCAGTTATTAATCCAAAACTAAAAGAACATCAAATATCTATGTCCACATTTAAACCAATAATAGTACCTAGTACTTCAAAATTCAATTTCAGATTCACAGAACAGGAAATATACACACAAAATCATTTATTTAATGTTCACTGATTACTCACACAATACCAAAAAAGGATACTATCACAATGCAATGTAATTCTGAAGGCACTTTACGTTGACCTCAATGACACAGGAAATATTGTTTCGTGTTGATAACTCGCAATTCGATGCAGTTCCAAAGGTTCTCTCGTCAGCGTTAAATTCGTTCTGTATTTTGTTGAGTCGCTGGGCTTCCAGTTTTGGTTGACTGCAGCCGACGTGGAAATTCGCCAAGATTCTGTGTTTCTGACCAAGTCAATGGACCTCTGGTTCTTGTTGACTGTTTTTGCTGAAGTATTTCCGTATCGCTCGCAGAATCTCCATATCGCTCGTAAAATTTCCGTATCGCTCGTAAAATTTCTTACCTAGCTGGAGGCATCGCTGGGTCTCTATTCGATGCAAGGCAAGGTCTATGTACCACTCAGGAAATTAAAAATCGATGAGGAAGTAAAACTTTTAAAAAATGCTCTTATACAAAATTTTGAATAGTTTAAAATCCCAGTCGATTCCCCAATTTGTGGGACAGCGTCTAGGGAAGATTCAAATTTAATGTTAAATGATCACAGAGAGTTAAAATAACCTAATTTATTAAAACACAACCAAAACATTTAACTATTTACAAGGGGTTTCAAATAATTATCTCAAGAGCAATTTTACTACCGAGATAGCACCATACTAATTCGGAAAACACGCCTTCACTCTAAAAAAAACGGAGAGACAGATTCCATCCGACCTACCTTCGTGCAATCTTTCGTGCAACTCCCAGTTTTTTGCCACATCATAGACATATGACATCACTGTATCGCGAAGTGAAGATTCACGTGGTTTCCATTAGTGGCGCAATCTCTTACAATTCAAATAAGAATAAAAAGAAATAAAAAAACCTGCATCCTTTTCCTACATATACATATCACTTGTTTTAAAATGATTGCATATTCATTAGTTAACTCTGCATCTTAGTAGGTATAAATTGTACCATAAAAATTAATAAGTATAAGTTAAATAAAGTAGTACCACATATTTTTATTCAGTTTATTTATCGTGCTGATATTATATCAAT
The DNA here is from genome assembly GCA_019973975.1 of Trichonephila clavata. Classification (NCBI taxonomy): domain Eukaryota; kingdom Metazoa; phylum Arthropoda; class Arachnida; order Araneae; family Nephilidae; genus Trichonephila; species Trichonephila clavata. Next base: position 66,701 of record BMAO01014776.1, on the reverse strand, counting down.
TATAGCTGCACACACACAAGCACATTTAATTTTAGAATCAGTTTATAATGAGACAAACGTACCCTGTCACTCTTTTCTAACATTTTTTTTTAAATCAGGAGTGAGATTGCTTTTTGAAACACTAATCAAATCCTGCAAGTTAATGTAATTAATTAATCGTGATTTGAGGCGGATTTTCTGACTGCCTTGGTGGGGTTCAAAATCTCTTTGTGGGCCACTATTTGCCTACCCATTTGTAACCCCTCCCCTGTCTACCCTGTGACCCGGCTAAAGGTGTGGGAGGAAGTGAAGGACGACTCAACATGATAATTTCTAATTATTTATTCAGCACACTAATTAACTCAAAAACAAATCAATTAACCGGATTAAATAAGATGTTTCCAAGTAGAGAGCAGAGGTTAAGTAACAAGAGTTGAGTGTTCGGAGAATATTTCTAATAAATTGATCCACTTTTTATTAATCAGTCCTATATTTTATTTAAACTGTAGTTATGTGACTAACTGTCACTTAAATCTCTTTAATAGTTTAAATACCAAAACGCGCTGTAAATATGACAAATACCTGAACTGTAGATAGCCTTCTTATCTTCTACTTCGTAATATTTCAATCTCTTGGTATAACTTAAATATATCAATTTTTCTGTATATAACTATCTATCTCTCCAATTTACTCTCACTTCTATCTAACTTTATCTAACTCTCCAACTTACTTCTATCCAACCTCTTTTCTATCAAGCAAACCTGAACTATATATAATAGATTTAATCTGCATATCGCGGTTTCTTCTTCAGAAAAGGGTTGTTAATATTCATACCCCAAAGATTGACCAAGAGGGTTAATGGAAGGACGCGTATAGATCCGTCACGCATTACCTTGAGAATCGTGATGTTTGTGAATGTGAACAATCGAATGTAAAGGTTTTCAGCATGACTATTGACCATGATAATCTAAAAAACCGAGATTTAAAGTTTAATATTATGAGGATATACAGTTTTTAAGCTTTGTCCCTAATTTTTATAATTAAAAAAATCTTTCAGTATAATTTTTTATAGAAAAAAAACTTTGTGTTTCTTGTTTACTCTATTTGGTTTTGTGATAGCGACTTAATAAATATATTATCAAATATCAGTGTGGTTTTACTTAATAGAAATAGATATCAAGTATTATATAATGCTAATTACTTTGTGATTTCAATTAAATACGATGTGAGTTTCAGTGTCATATGCACTCACGTAGAAGGAAACATTGGATAATGATTAAATTTATAATGGATAATGACAAGAATGGACACTTTTGATTCAAAAGACAAAAAAAAACTGACATTTATAGGGTGATAATACATCAATCTATCTTCAATATCTCGTTGAACCACCTAGTGTTTCGACACATACCGCAATACAGTCCAGGATTGAATTCAATAGGTATTTGATCTTGTCCAGCCCACAAATATTGAATACCTTCCTACATGTCGTGCATTAAGTGGCATGTGGTACTTTAGCTGATTCGAATAGACTTAACAAGAGACATATCAGTAAGCAGACAGGCCTTGGTTAAACTTAACGTCCCAAGCAACCTGAGACGTATGAAGATATGAATTGTCTTGCAGGTAAATTTAAGTCCGGAATACGATAAGAATAGAACAACATGGAGATACAGAATCTAATGTTCATTCCCTTGAGACATTAATGCCCTACGCATCACCATTAGGAGGATGGAACTCCACTTGATATAGTAAGCTATGGTCCCCATGCTATTGCGAGGGTCACTTTGAAATTTTTGAGATACTTCTAGGTTTTTAAAGTTATACTTACAAAATTTTAGGAGTGTTCAAAGTGGTCTTCTCCAGCATCAATGCACTTTTGTAGATGAATTTTTTACAGATTAAATGCCTCAAACCATTCATTTCTTGGAATTGATGAAAAAACGCATTTATAGCCACATCAATCTCTTCTGAATGAAAACGACGTCTACATAAGTTCTTTTTTATGTTAAAAAATAACCAAAAGTCTCACATAGCTATATTCGGAGAATAAAGTGGAGATGTTCTATCATTTTAATTTGTTTCTGTTTAAGAAACTCAACTGTTAATACGGCTGTATGGGAAGATGCATTGTCATGGGGAAGCATTAGTCCCCTAACAATAACTTCTTGGAGAATTTCTGGAAGACATTTAGTGGTATACCAGTTTGCTGTTACTATCTTCTGTCCTTCCAACTTGTTGGCTTTGACCAATCCCATACTTCTGAAGAAAACGGCTTACATTACTTTTTTCATTGCACGTCGTCTTTTCACCATTGTTGGCGTGGGATCATCTTCAAGGACCCATAATTTGCTCTTTTTTACATGTTGAAACGTCAAAAAACTGTATGTACGTTTCATTATACGTTACTATTTTAGAAATGATACGGTGGCCACCATCATTTAGCAATTTAAAGGTTTCTTTACTGATTCTGACACGCTCCTCTTTTTGGTGCCCAATTAGTTTATGAGGAACCCAACGGCAAACTACTTTTTTCATACGTAATTCTTCATGAATAATTTTGTATATGGCTGCGGATCCAATGTTAAATTCCTTCTGTATCATTTGGTAGGTACATAGATTGTCATCCATTAACATTTTTCATATGGTCGGCACATTATCCGGGATTACTGCCGACCGCGGCCTTCTTGTGTATTCTTCAACCTGAAGAGAATAGCGACCACCTTCAAAATTCTTTAAACCACCTGAATACAGTAGGACATGGAAATTCATCCCCAAATGCTGATTGCAGCCATTGAAAGCATTCCTCTTGATTCAATCCCGCTTTAAAATCATAGAAAATTATAGCACAATAATTCTCGCGTCGACTACATTTTCTCTTCTGTCTAAAATGTATTCTACGCTAAATAACTGGAAGTAAGTCAGTAAAAAGTCGTCTGCGTGTTAAGAAACTTGGTATTTTCAAATTAAATTGTTAATTTCTTTTGTAACTTCTCATCAGCACATATCTCAAAAATTTCAGAGTTACCCTCGTATATTGAAGGTGAAATTGTTCGTTTCACCAAGACCTATCTATAGCCGTTCTCGGTGATCATTTGCTTCCAAAATGAAGCGGTTTTCATCATTAAATACCACAAGTCCCCAATTTGTGGCGCTTCACTTTGGCTTGGTATCACTGGAAGTGGAGCCGCTGATATTCCGGTGTTCAATGGCATTGTGTGGGGTATCATACACTCAATGTCCATAAATTAAGGATAATGAAGTTCAGGCAAAGAAAGAGACAGAAGCAAAACAAATTTGACTTATTTGTAAAGTCTATTTATTAAACAAAAGGTAAAGAGCAAAAAAGATGCTATATGTTTGACATAATTAATAAAAATTGCGATTTTTACTCCCTGGAGCAAATTTCAAAAAAGAACCTTTTCCATAAAAAAGTATAACATGGTTAGTATGATGGTGTTAATACGGAGTATGTCTCCCGGAGGATGCAATACAGGCCTTACAACGTCTACGCATGCTGAGTATCAAATTATCAATCTGATCTTGAGGAATATTACACCACTCATCAAGCAATGCCCTCCGAAGTTCCGATAGACAGGTGGGAGGGGGTTGACGGGCTGCAATTCGTCGGCCAAGCATATCCCACACATGCTCTATTGGATTCAAGTCCAGTGAGTATGCTGGCCAATCCATACGGGTGATATCCTCCGATTGAAGGCATTCGTCTACAATGTTTGCACGGTGAGGAGGGGCGTTGTCATCCATAAACAGAAATTCAGCACCCATGGCGCCCCGAAACAAACGTACATGTTGTTCCAGAATGACATCCCGATAGATGTGGCCTGTCATCGTTACACTCTGAACATGCAGGTCAGTTCTGGAACCAAGAATAATTCCTCCCCAAACGAGCCATCCTGCACCACCGTAACGGTGTCGTTTAATGGTGTTCTCTTGGTGGGAACGGGTACCTGGCGCTCTCCATATGAAAGTCCGGCGAGAATCAGACTGCAAACTAAACCTGGACTCGTCGGAAAACATCACACAAGACCACTGTTGCGGTGTCCACAATGCATGCTCTCTACTCCAGGTTAATCGCAGGCGACAGTGAGTTGCGGTAAGGGGAACACATCTGACAAGCCTACGAGCATATAGACCAATGTGCCCTAAGCGTCTGTACACGGTCTGCCTTGAAACTGTCGTACAGGTAGCTGAAGAGAGCTGACGAGATTGGTCTGATGCTGTGCTCCGTCCGTTTCTTTTGGCAGTAACTGCCAAATACCGGTCCTCATTCGGTGTTGTAACTCGGGGGCGACCTGTGCTGTAACATCTACTCACATTACCATCATCTTGGAATCGTTTCCAAAGCCTGGAGATGACACTCTGGGCGATTCCAAGTTCCTCGGATACTTCCAGCTGGGTACATCCACATTCCAGTCGTCCGATAATTCTACCACGTAAAAAATCATCCAAATGCTTCCTTTGTGCCATAACTATGCGGTTATTGCACTGAAAGGCTTTTAAAGCGCTTGTGAACAATTTTACTTCTTTGCCACCATTCCTTATATACCCCTCTCTTACACTCTCTTCATTGTGACGTACTATCCGCGGCATCTGGTGGTTTCCTGTAATTTGCATATTCTTCTTCAAGATGTGTGTGATAATTCTACAGGGGAAATTTTTATTTTTGAATTCAATTTCTATTTGATTCTGAATTAGCCTTAATTTATGGACATGAGTGTAGATTCGCATCCGTGAGGGTTTAGATATGGTTAATGGAAAGCAAGAATTCCTATAGATGATTGTAAAGTGGAACGAGTTACTATGTTGTTGTTTCTAACGGCACCCGATCGATGACGTCAGACCGTGGCCCACGAAATTCATTGTGGCACGGGCTAGTTTTACATCTGTCGCTAGCCGCAATTTTGAGCATTATGCAGGTGACAACAGTGCGCTTTGGATCGGTTACATTTCAATTTTGAGGAAGAACAACCTGGTTTCCTCCCGCCTCTCTCTTTCCCTTCCATCAACCATTCGAGAGGACTTGCGATTTGGCGAATACTTAGAGTGCCCCCCCCCTGCCGCACAGGCACTATACATTTACAAACATCCAAGCTTTCTCCGGAATTTGAACCCAGAACATACGGTACAGCAAGGTCCGCGTCACTTATCACTATACCGTCCGAGCTGCATCCGTGAACGCTTGGTGTACGATTCTTAGATTATCTTGTCTTGTTGCCACTCTTAATGTTCTAGATTCAGTACACCATGCGTTGGTATAAACATGTCCACTGCTCCCAATACACCTTCTGATGCCTTACTAAGAAAAATCAACCTGGGGTGTAAACATGTTGCGCCAACAATCCTACAGTCATCAATCGAATAATGTGAGACCCGCTCTCTATAACTCTATTAATTTTTTATATACTTCTACGTCTATCTAGCCTTCTATTAGCTTCGTACTTCTTCTGGAATCAATATGTGATTTTCACATTTATAGATTTTATACTGTGCGTCGGTTTATATAGGTCACGTTTGTTGACCGCATTTGTATCATTATGTGTATTGGCACAAAACTGGAATAATTTGCATACAGATCGCCCTTTACTAATTTGTATAGTTTTGTAATTGCAACTCATTTTCTTCTTGTTACGCTTATTTCGTTATCCTTGGTTGTTATTAAATTGGAAGTATGATAAGCGCGTTGTGAATAGTAATTACCTATAAAATAGTCAAATATAATCTTAAGTTGCTTTAAGACCTTGAACAAAATCATAACAATTACAAATTTTTAAAATAATTAATAATTTTTATATTACTATAAACATGATAAGAAAAAAATCATGAATCTATTTTTAATGAACAATTCTCTTCATTGCTGCAATAGATCGAAGTGACAATACAAAAATTCTTGAGGGTGGACAATGATTTAAAAAGGACGTGGCAGAATAACTTTTGCCTGTTTTAAGAAATTTGTTTTCAAAAATCCTACCTGAAATTTCTGATAAGTATAAAAAATTATCAGTGGGAAAAAAAACATGTAAAAATTGTCCTATAACTTCAAAAAATGTTTTTTAAAAAATGTGAAAAAAACATCTCTGTATAATTCTTTTTAATTTGAAGAGACATGAGACACTCACAGCATGAACAATATCTACGATGCCTTCAGAGTCCAAACTACGCGGAGTGTAGCTACTTTAAAGATAATTGTATAGCTGATCGAGTTGTTAGGATTAATTAAATATATCTAAATTTTTACTTATAAATGAATGACTTATATACGATTAAAACTTGTCGTGTTTTGCTAATGAAAAAGTATGATTCGTGATTGTAATCATATTTCGGTATCGGAAAAAATGAGGATGTCCTTTTTATTCTTTAAAGCTAATCTTATATCAGTATAAAAAAAAAACATTTCAATCGAAGTAAACATTAAAAATAAATTTTTCATTGTTTGCTTTTAAAGCTGAGTTCATTATAGGTTAAAAAAGGGGCGCATGAACAACATTGAACAGTGATTAGCTGATCAATTTATGGGTGTATAAACTTTAGACCTCTCCTTACATAAAATCCAGTTTAATACAATATTTAAAAAAAAACGAGTCTTACAGTAGTCGCATATGATGTGTAACATCTGACTTGTTATCACGGTAAATACGCAATAGTGACTTTAATCTTGAATGAAATGAATCAGTTATGACTGGAAATAATTTTCTATCGAATAATTAGATCTTTAATGAAAATTTTATTTAATTAACACAATGAGTAATGCAGTTTTTTACCAAAAACATTTATTATTGTTCAATTTTGGGAAGAGTGGAGACAATAGATTTATAAAAACTAAAGTATGACACATATACTTGTGATTTCAAAGTATTTAAAAATCATTGTGAAAAACGGCGTCAATAACAGTACCACTGTTAGTTGACGAAACATTTCAATTAGTGTTCATTTCGAGCTTGAGTTAATCTTTCAGAAAAGCTATGAGTGGCTCAGCTTCTGGCAAACTGAAGTTAACGTTAAAAAATCACCTCTCAAAATCATGGGAAGCGAGTGATAGTGTTTTTTTAAAAGAGCAGAACCACCTTCAGTATACGGTAAAAGTACAAAATTCAGGAAATCTTTAATTTTTTTAACTGTTTGATTCGGAGAAATGTATGCGACCACCAAAATGACAAGACTTGCTGGTATGTGCGGTAGGTGGGCGTCTTAATTGCTACTACAGTTGGACCCCCAGACGAGGGTAGCGAAGAGACACCGTCAAGCGCATGCTTAAAAATTAGAAATATTAGAGACAATCAAAAATACCCGTTTACTTAATTAGTTAGTTTTTTTTTCAATCGAGAAATATTTTTTAATCACAATTAAAAATATTATATTGACAGTGACAGGAATTAACCTCAAAGTATGAAAATGATAAGCACTTAAATATTTATGCAAATAGTTAAATATTACTTACTCCTATTTTTCTTAAGAATGATGAGCTTTGTCAGACGCTTAACAGGAAATATAATTATTAATATATAGTTTACACATATATAAATATATCCTCAGATTTCACACACAACGAGCCCTGAGACTTTGACAATTGAGCGTAAGAATCACAAGTTTATTCTGAATGAAGTCTAATAAGACTTGCTGGTATGTGCGGTAGGCGGGCGTCTTAATTGCTACTACAGTTGGACCCCCAGACGAGGGTAGCGAAGAGACACCGTCAGGCACATGTTTAAAAATTAGAAATATTAGAGAAGATGCCGTGGCAGGAGCGGACACATAACATTTCGTGGGCTGAGCGGACACTTCGAAACTCATCGTGGTTTGAGCGGATACATTTTCCCCCCATCTTAGAACAGATTCGATTACCGAATTACAAGGATAAATAGATTTTTGCCAATCAAATTTAATTACTTGTATTAAATTGTTAAGATGTTAATATGCGAATACATTTTAAACATAGCGAAATGTAATAGAAATAAAAACTTTGAGAAATATTTAAAAATTAATAGTAAGTAAAAATGCAATAGAATGAAAGGTATGAACGAATTTCAGGCATTTTGTAGAAAACTGTATTTTAGAGTCAAATAAATATTAGAACAGATGCAAAAGCCATACAATTAATTAGTTTCATGAAAGGAAGTAAAAATAAATACTAGAAGTAAAATACGCAAGATGCAAGTAGATAAAAGAAAAATAAATACAAGTAAATAAATACTAACTAACCTAAGAATCACAAGTTTATTCTGGATGAAGTCTAATAAGACTTGCTGGTAGGCGGGAGTCTTAATTGCTACTACAGTTGGACCCCGCGACGAGGCTAGCGAAGAGACACCCCCAAGGCGCTGAATTGGTCAAATCAAACTGCGCGCGCTTCCCCCGACTTCCTGTTACGCATTTCCGTCCCTTTTCACAAAATCACTCCAACAACTATCCAGCAACCGAGAGTAAAGATGTTACACATCAAAATTATACTGCTTCAAAAAACAAAATGAAAAAAAATTATAGATTTTTTACTATTAATAGTTTTTTTTTTTTTTTTTTTGCTTTTTCGATTGTAAAGAGATTCATTTAAAATAAGAAAAAATACAATGATTTTCTAATACAGAAAATTCAAAAATGCGCATTAAGTTAAAAAAAAAATTAACTTCAGAAATTTAAATTCAAAGAAGCCATTAGGGGTTTCTCGTTAGAAATTTATAAAACAGTGCGTGTTTTCTAATTCTTTAAGAGTTTATGCTCGTAATACAATAAATAATGGCTATAATTATTTACTTTGTTTTTTTAATCCCTAATTCAAAGCTATCTATAACTCTTTTTTTTTAGAAAATTGCGTGTGTTTACTATTAATACTTACCGGAAAAAAATTAGACTAATTTTCAATACATTATATCACAATAATTACGTTAACCTTACTGCAAACATTTTCTTTAAGAAATGTTAATATAAATGTGGCGAATGAGTGAGTGAGAGTTATATTAAAGTAGGACTATATATATAAAAGTTGCACGAAGACTTTAAGCGACGAACCTCGTAATTTTAAGCCACCGCCAAGTGATGACGTCAGCACCTGAGCTCTGGCACCCCTCCCCTCTCTAAATTTCCGCACCAAACAAACGGGATGACGTTTGAGTCTCGACAGATTTTATGTGTTTCGGCCCCTCCCTCCTCTGCAAGGCGAGTTTTCATCGGTACTAGACTCAAACTCATGACACTTCAGCTACGAGTCCATGGCTTTAAGGTGGCACGCTACTCAGTGGCTTAACGGAGAATATTAGACCCCCCCCCCCAAGTCAGGTTTTGGGGCTCAAGCCTAAATACGTACTTGGCGTCATTCAAGCTTTGGGCTCTCCTTTAATCCTGCCACCCCCCACCCCACCCCCCGGGACTGTGGGGGTTGCGGGGGTGTACGTTACGCCACTGACTTGTATAATTAAATATGAAATAAAATGCAGCACGCGCGTAAACAAGTCTGTTGCCGACCGCTGCCCTAGTCCGTTTCTGGAGTATAATTCTAAATTAGCCTGTGTGAGTGTGTGGATCTCTTATTTTCAAGGAAACCTTTAAGAAATTTTCAGAGTACTTTACCTTGGAAATACGATAAGTTTTGAGATGTTTTTCGTTTTGAAATGTTTTCCTTTGCGTTTCACACACAAGCACACACACAACACATATATTTTAAAAATTCCTTCAAATTTATATACTTATGAATTGCTGTTTATTGTTATTTTTCTCATGTGAAATGAACAACACAGTTGCTGTTACTTATTAAACTAGCACTCAACCTATTTGCTTAATCTGAATTAATATTTACATGATTTTACTCCAGAAATATGAACGATTATACCCCTACTAGCATGTGAAACCGTCGAAAAATTTACTTATGATTCAACAGAGTCAAAGGAAACCGGACCTTGTACAAAACCTTAGCGAATGCTTTTCGATATGTTTTGAGCCGTTCAAGGTTTCTAAACACATCGTCGCGACCTTCAGACTCGAAGACGCTCTTGATAACAGCTTGGTTCTAATGAATAAACTCGATAACATTCCTCTTCTATTTGAAATCTATTTTTGTGAAATCACTGCTGTAGTTAAACAAGATAATAGCAGCGACGTGGAAATACATAGTTTACTTCGGGCTTAATTGCGATAAAAAATAAAAATATTTTGCTGCAACAAAAAACAGCTTTTGTTTTGGTTTTTGTACATTTTTCTAACCAGGTAACATTTGAAGAAATAAGCCCGTTTATGGAGTTACAACACTTCAATTAATAAAAAAGAGCTTCAAATACAATAAATTTATAATTTAGTTGCTGTAACATATAAAAAAATGAATAGTAAAATCAAGCAGAGGAAGGTTCGAGTTTTATCAAATTTTCTTTGTTTTTTGAATGTATATTGCAGGGGTGGGCAGACTTTTCCAGGGTACGGTCTACTTCTAACTTTTTCAAGGTGTTGCGGTCCACCCAATGACGTAGGTGTAGTAAGCTAAAAGAAAGTATACAATACAGTCGGACCTCTATTTTATGAACCTGTATTTTACAAATTTCTCTATTTCGCGAACTTTTCCCCTGAAATCAAGAACATTTTACGGTTTTCTTCGTAAAATAGCCTCCAAATAGCGAAGTGCATTTTCTATTCAACGAAATTTTTTTTTCTCTTATCATTCGATTTTTTTCCTCCGTGTTTTTTTAAAAACCGTATTTACTCGAATCTAAGCCGCAATTTCTTCCCAATGTTAATGCTACTGAAAAGCGGGGGCGGCTTAGAATCAAAGGGGGGGGGATGTGTTGGATGGGGGTATTTAGAGGAATCACAGCTTCATGCATGTATTTATAAGTTTTAAAACTGATAAAATAACTATAATTATTCACTTCTTGTTAGTTTTCCTTATAAATTTGTTTTAATTCCGTAAAATTGGATATCGATAAACCCTTTTAGACTATTTTTCAATTTTCACAAAATCTTATTGAGAATTTGGGGCGCGGCTTAAAATCGATGGTGGCATAGATACGAATAAATACCATGTTTCTAGACCTTCGTAAGATGGAATGATTATTAGGTCTTAGTGAAGGCGGTCACCCCAAAATGTCTTAAAGGTCCACCGGTCGATCGCGATCGACTTAATGCCCACCCTGGGTATATTGCAATGCTTATGCCAAAAAATTATATTTCGAGCAAATAATCACTTGCCTCTCTTGATATAAATAACATATTTTTCTTTTCAAAAATGAGTCAAGTACTGATTTTTAGATAATTCTATGTATTTTCAAAAAAGCACATATTTTTTCACAGTCTTTATTTACTTAACACTAGACTGCCCAAGGAAGTCATTTCGACTGCTTTTTAATTTTAGTTCTTAAAACAATTATGTATATTATAACACCATTTCTTAGAATTTTTTAGAAATTTTTTTCCAAGTGAAGTAAATTTTATTTTATTTTTAATATTTATTTATAAATAACTTGTTTTTATGACTGTAAATAATATAAAATATTAAAAATTTATTTTAAACAAATTTTATAACACACTAGTTATTTTTTCACAATGCAGTCATTTTGACTGCTTTTGGGCAGTTTAGGTATGTACTAAGTTTCAGTCTTTTTAGTGTTAAGGAAACCGGACCTTAACTTATTTCGCGTCTTATATTTTTTTGAAGAACCAATCTTAATTTCAAATTAGAATGGAATTCTCGTGGTGGGAGATATTTTAAAGTTCACTAAGACTTTACTATACTAAAATTAATGAGTGGGTTTTGAACGAGTGCATGGCTTCCGTAGTCTTGTGGTCTAGGTAACGGACTTGTGTCTGTCGTGTCATGAGTTCGAGCCTAGGCCCTCTAAAGCCTCGCCATGTAGAAGGGGCCGTTGCATGTTAATTCTGTCGAGACTCAAACGTCTTCCTCGTGGTATGGTTAGGAAGTTGTGAGAGGGGAGATGCTAGCTCGGGGCCAAGTGTCGTTTTCGTCACTTGACCTTGGTTCAAAATTACGAGGTCCATCGCCAATAGCCCTCTTGTGACGTTAGTATGGCTCTCACTCATTAAATGAATGATTGCATGTATGATAGATATAGTGTGAATGTTCTCACCACAGGGAGTCCACAGTGACTTTATTATAACACTGGACTGTGTTGTTTTTACTCGTGTTACTGAGTTTTCAAAACGTTTAAGTCGATTACCGATTCCTCCGACTGTAAAGCGCGTTTGTAATCTGTTTTTTAAACTTAAGGATTGTTAAGCCAATTGAAATTTCTCGTCAACTTTGGAGCAGGAAGAGGCAGACTTTTACATGGCACGGCCAACTTCTAATTCTTTCAAGGTGTTGCGGTACCCCCTGTGGTAGGTGTGATGAGCAAGAAAAAAATGAAAGCTCAACAATGTTTATATTATAACAATAATAAATACAGAGAGAATTATTTACCTATATAACTACAATAAAAAAACTCTTGCTCTTTTAAAGCTACGTTTCAAGTAAAACGCAAACATAATAATTATACCCACAAATTTAGTATCAAATGATACATTTGTTATGAAACAATTCAAAATACATAAAAAATAAATCATTTTCATTTAAAATTAGTTCTCGTAGTTATAGTCTCAGTAGAAGACTTAGTCTGCATACTGTCCGCCCCAATCTTGAATATATCATGGTATATATAATGATATATAATATAATATAACTGCATGGTATATATAATGATATATAATATAATATAACTGCATGGTATATATAATATAATTACTAACTGCTAATCTTGCAATGGATTCTGAGAATGATATGCTATCTTAATTATATCCATCGTTGAAAATGCAGATTCACACAGGTAAGTACAGCGAAAGAACAATGTTAAATGAACTGCAATTTTTTTTAAAATTAGGATATTTTACTTCCTCTATTAGATTCTAAAAGTTATTCTTTTAAAATTACGTTCTTTTGATGGAGAAAACTTCGTTTTCCTCGAGAGAGAGATAAAGAGAACATGTAGCATACTTTTAGTTATATTTTCCACATCAACATTGCCAAATGGGTAACTCATGAATGCAACTCTCTATTGGGTTCTAGTCTAGTAAATTCTTGAAAACGTCTCTCAAATTCGGAGGACAGTTTTATTATTGCATCATAATATATTTCTCTTTGCTTAATGTACATCCATTTTTAACCACAACTCATCATAAATATTCTTGAAATTTTTTGATTCATTCTTCATCAACTGAAAAGATATTAGCTTTAACTTGTGTTTTTGAAAATATTAATAAATCCAATCAATTCTACTATTGCTTGATTTTTCCTTTGCAATTTTAAGTTCAATTCATTAAGTGTTATATCAAAAACAAAATGTAAATACGTCAACCAAACGTCATCACTAAGTTCAACGTATGCTACCATTTATCGATTCTAAAAAACTTTTACCTCCTGTAAAAGGTCCCTGAATCGTTGTAAAAAAGAGTACTCCGACTTAGCCAACGAATATCTGCTTTATATTACAATTCTCCGGAATCAAATTCGCTTTATTCGAGTTGGTCCCAAAGCATTCCTCTCTAAAGACTTCTTTCCTGGAACTGAGTTTACAATTTTCATGGAGATTCTCATGACATGACGCGTATTTAGAGTATTACTATAGAGGATCTGTTGGTGAAAATAATGCAATTATAAGAAAGCAAATGTTGTAAGTCATCGTCTCTGATACACAAAGCCAGAAATTCAAAGACTGTGCCGGTTGTTGACGGGGCCCTAACAGTTGTCATCGATGCAACGTAATAAATCGAAAATTTTTTCTCCTCTATGTATTTTTTGAAAGCTCAGTAAACATTTTCATCCCGAGTTTTCCTCTTTAGAAGTAATATTGCTAATAGTTCTTCTTTTATACTCATATTTTCAAAAACCATTCTTAAATAAATGTAAAGTAGAGAAATGCAATCACACTTCCGTAAATTCGTCCAACTACAAAAAAAGCAAATGCAATGAGGAATTTCAGCCAGATCAGAATTCCTCATTTTTCTACGACGCGTGACAGTTCTACGCGAAAGTAGTACATCTTTAATTGCGGTAATACTTTCATTTTTGTTCTTGAATGAATCAAATTATGAATCGCTGGCTTCCAGAAACGCTTTTAGCATTTCTCCATCAGAGAAAGGTTTCTTATGTTTTTCTAACACATAACTGGCACGAAAAGATGCAACTGTTGCAGCCTTAGATATAGTATTGGGTTTAAAAAGATAATTGTTGTCCGATTAATTGCGGTTTAAATTTTTAAAATTTTTCTTTACTCAATTTGCTTTTCAACTGAAAATCTGTATTAAAACTTTTATGCATGCTTTTGAAATGTCTTTCAACGTTTTCTTTTATTTGGAAGTGCCACTTGCATCGCATCTATAGCATACTCATTTTGCTTCCACCATTGTAGAGAAGAACTGACACTTTTGGTTTTGACATAATAAGCCTCTTTTAAAACATAACAGATTACTATTTTCATTACAAAAACACAAATAACATAAAATCTTCAAATTGAATGTTTGAACAACCATAAGCGATTGCTAGACAGTGGAGTGTGGACGTTTTCAATGCAACGAACATACGTGAACCGATGAATCTGTAACCGATATAGTTACTTAACACGTTCTCTGCAGGGAGCCACGCCATCGTAAGAATCCATTCAGTAGAAGCGTGAGATGTGGGGTGATGTTGCAGTAGCCAATCCCGTGTTATCGCGGAAAAGCTGATCAACGTTTATTTCCCCCTTTAGTCAGCGGGGCGAGGGGGGAAACCCCATTTCTGCGGCTGGCATCGTGGGGGGGGGATCGCATTTCCCTCCAATAGTCGCAGATAATATGAGAGAATGTGTTAAGCCTCATCGTGCGCTTTCAATAATAATACATGTGTCGTCTACACATTGTCGCATGCATTGTGAAGAGATGATACTACAGTCTAGCTGACATTGATGTTCCACAAATGTACAGGTGGTTATTAAAATAATGTAAATACCTTAAATTTATAGAAAATCCTTTATTAATATGGTGTAGGACCAACTCTGGCATGCAATACAAAGGGATTCGCTTATGAATCGATTCATAAAACTGTGAATAGTGTTTAGAGGAATATTGTACCATTCTTCATGGAAATATTGAAAAAGTTCTGGGAAAGATGCCGGTGGAGGATATGGATTCCGTTTTGAAAGCTCTAAAATAGATCATAACGGTTCAATTATATTGAGGTCGGGTGACTGTGTAGGCCAAGGTAGATGTTTAGCTTCGTGTTCATCAAATCTCGCAGCATGGATAGGTGCATTATCATCCTGGAAAATTCGATATCCTGCAGGAAGCAAAATTTGTAACATAGGATGGACCTGGTCAGCTAAAATTCCTCTATACTTCTCCCCAGTGATCCTTCCTTTCATTGTTACAATGCGCATATCATGACAGATCCACCTCCATATTTGACCTTTGGAAGGAGACAATCATGATTATACGCTTGTAAAAGTTGTCCTCCAACCGTCCTGTTGTACGGAAAAGTACGAAAGACGATTCGTCAGAGCATATTGCTTTCTTCCATTTATCAATTGACCAGGTTTTGTGTGTGTGACACCCCTGAAGATGACGTTTGGCATTAACATCTGCGACATGGTGGCCTGGAAATTGATGATGCGCCTGTTGTGTTGTTCTGTTTATGAAGGAGCCTTCTAACAGTAATCATTGAATTCAGATGCTGCTTGAGCTCTGCAGTCACTTTTGCTGCTGTTGTTTGCTCTTTTTAGACGTTACAATCCGTTTCAATACCCGTCGATCTCTTCCACTGAGCTTCTCTTTCTGTCCACTATTTTACTTTGCCGAGCTTGTCTTGCTGCGCTGTGTGTAAGAAGTCATGACTTTAGACACCGTATCTCAAGAAACCTCTAAAAACTGGGATGTTTCGGTCACACTTTCTCCAGCTAGATGGGCTCTTACAATTAGACCTCTTTGAAAATCTAAGACATCCAGCATTTTACTATTTTGAAAGAAATCGAAGACTTACAGAGCTTTAATAAAGCTACCAAATACTACCAGAATATATACATTTCTATTTATAAGAAAAATCTGGTAGCTATTATTATACTTTAATGGTGGTGAAGTGCATTCCAAAATGTCGCTTTTATTCACAGGTATTTCCATTATTTTGATAACCATCTGTTTTTCTTTTAGTATGCGCGTCTAAGAACTTATGTGAAGGCGGAAACCCCAAAATGTCTAAGCGGTCCACCGGTCGATCGCGATCGATATAATGCCTACCCCGGTTGTAGAGATTTATGTGATAATATAATAAGAGATGGAAATGTGTGTGTGTCTGTGGTGATAAAGTGAGCTCAACAGTTCAATGATGGGCACACCAATATTATTGAAGAAGCCCGGCGTGGGTGGCCTTCTGTAGTTAATGATGGTTTGGTTCAAAAAGTAAATAAGAAAATTTGTGAAAACAAACTGTTAACAATATAATGGAGTGCTTGATATCAATTGTCATAATTTCTTACTAGATCTATTTCGAAATGCTGAGTTAGTGTAAAAATGTAGTACACCCCACGCTTTTACTACAATGACATTAAAATTCTAGTTAATCATTTTATTCTTATATATTAAGAGTTATTTTTTTGCTTTTTAGTTTGATTAACCATAAAAGTATGCTTCTTTAGTTTTTTAAACTATCATTTATTCATTGATGAATTAAACTTAAATGCGTCAGTTTTTAGAATCTACAATAACCATTGGCCTCCTATCAGTGCGCCGATACGGCCTGGTTTGCAAAATGTAAGATCAGTCAACTGAAGGAAATCTGGAAGAGCTAAGTTTGAAATATTCCATGTAGAAGAATGTAAAAAGTCAGTGATATTTTTCACTAAAAAGAGCTCAATAGTCTTTCTGAAACTTGCGTCAGCATTAGACATAAAATTACACATTTTGAATCGAAGAGTTTGTGAGAACTTATTAAATCTGGTGACCTCTGAATCAAATGGTTTGGGTAAAATGAAGCAATGAATGATGTTTCATTCCAATAATCAGATAAGAGAATTTAGAAAAACAGATTTTATGTCTGAGTTTATCCGTAAGAATATAAAAAATTTTTTTACATGCACGAGTCTTTTTTTATTTCCATTTTCAGAAAAACTAGACAATTGGGGGTTTTTTTGGTAAGAATTGCTGACGCACCCTTCCCTTTCTCACATAAAGAACACTTTTGTTTGTTGTATTTGTATTAACCATAAGCGTTTTCGTTTTTAGGGTTGTAACAATCTTTTAGTCACTAAATCTGGAAATAATCCTGATGATCCTGATCAGAAGAATGGAACAAAATTATGAAATTATTACAAGGTAAACAAAAAAGTTCTTGCCGTTTGCGCGTTTCTATTGAAAGAAGGGAGAATAAGTATGCAAATTCGTGTATGACGTGATTGAGTCGAGAATAGGAATATCTGTTTTTATAAACGCAGGTCCACTGCTCACATTCATCAATCGAAACTCGTACAGTAGCGAAGCGAAATGGACGTATCGAAGGAGCTCGATCGGGGTTGTTTAATTTACGACTTCAAAGTGGGTTTATCAACCGCTGTATCAAGTCGCCGAATATGTCAAGCGTTTGGGGATACTGCTGTCAATGAACGTACGGCAAGGCATTGGTTTCAAAAATTCAGGTCGGGAGATTTGTCCCTCTGTGATAAAGCTCGAACAGGAGGACCACAGGCCTCGGATGATGAAGACGTGTAGGCGGCCATTGAGGAGGACAGTAGTCAAACGTGTGTGAACTTGCTAGACAATTCAACACTTCCAGTGAAACGGTTAGACTTCATCTGCACCGCTTAGGTAAGACGTACAGGCTGAGCAAGTGGGTTCCTCACACGCTGTTGGAAGTCCATAAGCAACAACGAGTGGCAACCTGGTTATCGCTGCTTTCTCGCCACCGTAGCACATCCATATTCAATCGGGTGCTGACCAGTGACGAGAAGTGGGTCCTGTATGACACACCCAAGCGTTCCAAACATTGGTTGTCACTCCAGGTTATTGTCCCGCACAGCGCAAGACCCCCTATACACCCACGCAAGATTATGCTTTGTGTCTGGTGGACTTGTCGTCAAGTGATTCACTATGAGTTGCTACCAACGGGCCAAACGGTCACTGCGGACCTGTATTCGCAGCAATTGGAACGTGTACAACAGGCATTACATCAGAAGGAGCCAGCACTGGTTAATCGAAAGGGTGTATTGTTATTGTATGATAACGCGAGACCGCATGTCATACGGATGGCCAGGAATACGATACAGCAACTTGGTTGGGAGAGTTTGTGCCATTCTCCTTACTCACCTGACCTTGCACCATTAGATAACCGCCTCTCCCATTTGCTGGACAATAATCTTCGTGGTAAATCCTTCACCAATGAAGCAGACGTGCGTCAAGCTCTTACGGACTTCTTTACGTCCCACACCCCCGAGTTTTACTGAAAGGGATGGAACAACTGGAGACACGTTGGCAGAAGGTGCTGGATGCCGATGGTGATTACTTCGAGGACTAACTTCATGACATACGCTGTTTGTATGTCATGTTCTTTTGAGTCATTAAAAACGGCAAGAACTTTTTTGTTTACCTTGTATATTGTTATCGGTCTTTGACAAGTGTGCAAAATTTCGAAATAATAAGACCTTTTAAAGTCAGTAAAAATTAAGTTCAAAGATTCCGTTACATACAAGTAAAACATGTAAAAGCTTGTTAAAAAGATTTATTTTTTAACTGAGAACCGCATTTCTTTTATTAACATGCCAGGAACTTTTCTCCTTACCTACGGATGAAATGACGTCTATAGCAATTGAAAATCTCAACAAATAAATCTAGATTTTAAACTTTAATAAAAACTTCAATGCGTTCCTGATATTTACCTTTCTATCGCCTGGGAAAATAGTTATTGCTATACTCACGTGTAAGTCTTTATCTAATTGTTTTAGCTTTGATTTTAACATATTCTAGTAATTATTATTGGTTATAATATTATCGTTTTATATACTAGATTATGGTTTTATTTGTAATAATAGTTAAACTTATCTAGACATTTCTTACTTTCCCAATGGCCCGCCCAGAGTATTGGCAAATACAGGGGAAAGTTGGCTGCCCGCAAAACTTTGTTTAAACCTGCAATCCTGGTTCCTAAGGCCAGGAGTTTGTTATATATATATATATATATACTAGCTGACCCGGCCCGACTCTGCACGGGCTTTTACCGAGGGTATTACTTAATCCCCTTGTTAATTTCCTCCTTTCTTTCTGACGCCAGCACTTTTGTGTGGATGTGAAGCGTACGATGTGAGTGCAAGGCCCATGAGTGCGTATCAATGGTTTTCTCGTTTAACATTTTCCCTTCTCTTCACAAAATCAGTACTTCCAATATAATTTTTCGAAATTACTTTTACTCCTTTGTTTCTTTCCCCTTCGCTTAGCCCGGCGTTGCACGGGCTTTTACCGAGTGAATAAATTAAAATCCGCATGAGAATTTCCTGTTTCCCTCAGGACGATAGCACTTATGTGTGTGTATGCGCGATGTGAGTGATTTCTTTAACTATGCCATTAAAACTCCCTTTTTCGAAATTTGTTCTTGCGTTGGTGTGGTGTGGTACTTAGGAGAGGTGAGTAAAAGCTTAGGTGTCGTCCTCGTCACTTGACGATGGTTGAAAATTTCGAGGTCCGTCGCTAAAAACCCTCGAATAGGCGAACAGTGCGAATTTATAAATCACTCACTCACTTTTCAATTCCTTCGTTACAATTTTTTAGTCCCCGGAAAAGAAAATGTAGCCTTTTTAAAAATAGTTGTATGTTGAAAAAAGACAGAAAAGTAGAAATTTTTCAAATTACAAAATTTTATTACTATTTTAAATCTTGAAGTAAAATTGTGAGGATATTTTGAAATGTTCGACACACGGGGAAAAAGTTTCATGCAATTATCTTTATAAAAGAAGAAATTATTAAATGATTGTTTTAAGTATTTTGAGTGTTTTGTTAAAATTTGTTCAAAAAAGTTTTTGACTTTTTATTTTTTAAATCACTGATTCTAAAAGTTTTAAAAAATAATTTTTATTTAAACGCAACGATTTTGATTCATTTTAGAAAAAATCATAACATATGCAAAGATCAAAAAATCATAACATATAATTGTTTTGTAAAAAAAAAAAAAAAAGTTTTTTTTTAAAATTCTTTAAAAAAAAGATAGTTTTCGGCATTTTATTTTTTTAATCACTGATTCTAAATGATCAATGAATTTTTTA
The DNA here is from genome assembly GCA_019973975.1 of Trichonephila clavata. Lineage (NCBI taxonomy): Eukaryota > Metazoa > Arthropoda > Arachnida > Araneae > Nephilidae > Trichonephila > Trichonephila clavata. Next base: position 46,461 of record BMAO01014776.1, on the reverse strand, counting down.
AAAATCATTTTCATTTAAATTCATCTATATTTATTCATTTTAGAAGAAATCATAAAATACAAAACAAAATTAATTAATTATTTTATACTAATATTGATTAAAAATATTCATTTAGCAATTAATTGTGACATGCCAATTTAGTGATTTTTGATATATTAATAACACGCAATTAATAATGAAGAATTTTTTATTTGAACATAACTTTTATTTTTTTCTAAGAAAGTTATGCTTATTTAACTGAATAATTAAAAAAAAAATTCGAATGAGGCAAATTTTGCGTTTTTTAT
>BMAO01014776.1:0-17896 GCA_019973975.1 Trichonephila clavata | reverse complement strand
TTTATGGTGCCAAAAAACATACAAGTTGAAATTGGTTGAAGATCACTCGATACAATTCATCACAAGATGCGAGTAGTAGTGATTTATGTGTGTACTGTTTGAAACTTCCCGTGAGTGAGCGAGTTTTAGGTTTTATGGCGCAAGAGCCAATTTTGGCTATGCTGCGCCAAACATTTGTTAAAATATTAAATATAGGACGAAATATATAAAAATATTAAAAACGCAGTTTCAATAAAAGTTAAAATTTAAAATCGCATAAAAATTGGTTTCCAATGATTAAAAGTAGAACAATTTTTGGTGAGGGGTTTCCCCTCATCACATATGTCAGATCAGATCTTAAAATAACAGACATCTTAAAAACAGATAAATGAAAAACGTGTAATTAAAGTTATAAAATTTCATAATAAAATCTAGACCGTAATTTTAATAGTTTCTGAATCGGTGGGTTGGGGATTCCCAACCAAATTCAATAAGTATAATTGAGAAAAGGTCAGTTTCTATTTTTAGTAGGGGTTAAAAGTAAACTTCCTTTGTAGTATGTTTTTTAGTTTTTATACGTGAAGTTAGGATCCGTTCATATTCCTCCTCCTCTACGTCGTACATAATAGTGTCTTCCTCATCCGTAGTATATTCGACAGGTGCCGACTTTTGGGTTTATGTGGTGTCATCTTGATTTCTATATTCGGTTTCTTATTTTTTTTAGGGGCCGCTTTTTGTTACGAGGTTTTGAAGATTGAGTTGTGGAAGGTATGGTATTGGATGTGGTCGTATCAGTTGAAAGAACAGGACTTGCTTCATTTGTTAAAGGTGTAAACATTGATACTGTGGATGAAGGAGGTGCTTTACTGGATGAGGTAGATGCAACTGAGGTAGATAGACTACTAGATGTGGGGGTGACACTGTAGAAATGGGGCATGTCAAAGGAGAAGGTGTTTGTTTGGATGAGGATAATGCGACAGATTCAAGAAACACTATTGGACGTGGAGGGAGCATTAGTAAACAAAGGAATAGGTGGCTGAGAATCTGATACGGATGCAATATTAACGGAAGATGAGGATGGTATGAGTTGTGCTTGAGTTGAGGTACATGATTTGTTAACTGTAGGAATTCTGGATGGCATTTGTTATGGAACGGATATTGTAGGTTGCAACAATTTTAATGGTGGGCAAACTATTTTAGTAATATTTTCATCTATTTGTGAGGAACTGCTTACCGTTAATGGTTTAGCAGCCTGAGCGTAAGTTTGAGATGGTTGTGGGGCTATTAATTTTCGGGCTTCTACATATGATATATTTTTATTAGTTTTAATAGTTTGGATTTCTTTTTCGATTTTCCATTTAGGGCACAGTTTTGAGTCGGACGAATGAGGCTGTGAACAATTAACGCATTTCTGCCTCCAGACTGCAATCTGTGGAAGAATGTCCAACAGTTGCACATCTGGAGCACGTCAATTGCCCACGGCAGGAAGTTTGAGAATGTCCGAACCTCTGGCATTTAAAGCAGCGCAGAGGATTCGGAATGTATGGACGGATTTTACAGTTTAAATAACCAGCTTTTATTGTATTTGGTAGTTTCGGGCTATTGAATGTTAATATTAAATGTTTTGTAGGAATAATTGTACTATTTTTTTAATTGTAATTCTCCTGACCTGGATAACCCCCTGGTCAGAAAATCCATCAAGGATTTCTGCTTCAGGGGTGGTCAACAGGTCAGGTTCAGAAATGACACCGCGGCTGGAGTTTAGAGATTTGTGGGGAGTTACATTACTGAAGAGTTTAAAAAAGGTTTGGCAAGAAGAATCGACTTTGTTTGAAGTGCGGAGTTGGTTTCAATGAGTAGATCACCGGAACGTAAGCGTTTTACATATTTCGGTTCACCACCTATTCGTATGAGGGCTTTGTAAACAGCAAAAGGCGATTTAAGTAACATTTCATTATTTGGCAGTGAAAGTAATAAAAACCTTGCATGTTACTGATATTTGATCGACGTTAAGAGTGGGTAAATTAAGGCCTTTACCCAGGCACATCAGCATTGGATCCATAAAGAAAATGAAAATTCGTCCTGGCGTGCCTCCACCCACCACGGAGTCCAACAAGGGAGGCAGTGTGCCGGTCAACTGACATTTGTCAGGCTCGGCGCTTACCTGGAATACACCCAGAATATAGTACTACAGCATCAGGGCGAGGATCCAACGGGTAAACCCGCCACCCCTTATCTGCAGCACTAACCCTACAGCAATGTCTCCGAAAAGACTCATCACCAGCCGATTGACAGGAGCGGGCTCACTCCTGTCTCCCGTCTACAGCGAAGCGTGGGCCAAAGGGAACGCAAAAGGTATCCCCAGGACACCATTTTCCTCCTTACGGGACGCCGCACACGGCAAACATGCGGGTCGGAAAACCAACGTTGTTAGTAAGAAAAAGAAATAATACGAACATCAAAATAAATTGTCGGAAAAAAATATATTAAGCGAATTTAACGCAATACAAAACGAAAAATATAGTAATATTAATGAATATTGAGATTAATCTAATAAAAAATAAATCAATAATTTTGTACATGTAAATTTCAAAAAATTGTCTCTAGTCTAGACGGGAAAAGAAGAAAAGTGAAAATTGAATGACAAGAGGGTCGAAAATAGAGAAGGATCACTAGGGTACCCGGGTTCGTGACACCCGAGTTTACCAAAGACAGTAAACCCCTTGGGAAAAGGAAAAGATCACTAGGGTACCTCGGGATTGTGACACCCGTACTCACCTAAAGAAGGTGAGCCCCCTGAGGGGCATGTTTTATGAAAGTTGTGGCTGATAGGACGACTGATTCTTTGCTGAGTGTAATAAATGAGTATATTCTTCCGGGTTCGATAATAATTTCAGACTGCTGGAAGAGCTACGATTGCCTTTCTAATGAAGGCTTCTTGCATCTGAAGGTAAACCATAGTGTGAGTTTCAAGAACCCGGATACAGGTGCCCACACTAATACCATAGAAGGAACGTGGGGAGCAGTTAAGCGTGGTATTCCAGCCAGCAAAGCAAAATGTCAGCTGGATTACTACTTAGCTGAATATGTGTGGTGGAAAAAAAATAAGCACATGTGCTGCAAATTCATTACGTTCATAGACTCCATTATACGCGTTTATCCTCCTCTAACAGCCGACGAGCCGGAAGAAGCCGCGACGTAGAAGCAGATGGAGAAGAGGTGGAAGGTAGTGCGGAGCGGCAGATGGGATAGAGGTATGTTTATTGTTCATTATTACCGATTTCAGCGATTTGGCCGCCATTTTTTTTCTCAAGCAGCATTTTCACTACGCTGTTTTCTTTAAATCTTGTTCGTACCAAAAGTCGCCAAAATGGTGAGTTTTGGCGAAATTTTGAAAACGTCGCCAAGGGTGACCGTACACTAAATCTCTACCTTTCCCTCTCTATTCCTCGTGCCCGTGATATTTCCGGGCTGGAGTGTTGAAAAGTAATTTGCCATAAAAGCTTGAAACAATCTATTTCTTAAGCCCGGAATATTGTTTTTGTTTTCTTAATCTATACACCAGATGGCAGCACCAGATTATTTTTAACGTGTTTAGAGATAATTATTTATTTTTTAAACTAAATTTAGACACAACAAACATATATATTAGCTATATCTTTGGTCAAGTACTTTGTTGCGATCTTCGTAAAAACATGGTAACAATTCTAGAAAAAAAAACTGATGAAAAATATTTTTTTCTTGAATATTGTATACATTATACAGTTAGAGTCAGGAAGTAAATCGGATTATACTTTTAGTACTTTTTTGCCACTGACTACAATAAAAATATTGGAGCAGTAGACATTGTAGACCGATTTATTGGAGACTACATTATTGCTCGAAAACGAGGTAAGATGTACTAAAAGAATTTTTTTTTTATTTTTTTAGACAAAACTATTTTGAACTAGTACCTTATTTATAAGAAACAAGGAGGTAAAAAAATCACATTTGATGTTAGTTTATCTTTAGTAGATGAACTTATTGGAAAGTATTCTAAATCAGAAACCACTGCAAAAAGAGGCTGGGCGAATTAGGAGAATAACCCCAACCGTTTGATTAAGAGACATTTTATTAGACAGATACCTCCAGATAAGAAGTGGCAACCTTCAAGAGAATGCAAAGTTTGTTGTTCCAAAAGAGATGAAAACAATAAGAAATGCAGAAAGGAAAACATAAACTGGTACTACCGTCCAGTTTATGATTTTGGCCTTTGCATCTCATGTTTTGAAATTTATCTCACTAAAAAAATTACTAATGTTTATTTATATTACGCACAAGTGTAATAAAATTCATTTAATGTTTAAAACACATGTATTTTAAAAAATTTTCCCCTTCGTTGGAAAGCCAACATTCAGGGATTATAACCCTAAATGTTTGCTTTATTTAAAAAATAAAATTTCGTATTTCAAGCTAAAAATTAATACAAAAATTAAAAATCAAAGCATATATTTTGAACATGTATTTAATTTTATATAATTTTCTTGAATAAAAAAAATAGGTACTTTTAGGACAGTTTTCTTCAAATTTATTCGATCGCTAAGCGGTTAGAGATTTTAGTAGTGATTTTTTTTCCTTCTTGTTACTTCCTTTTAACCTTTAAAACTCGTCAATACAAACACCGTACCAGAAATTTTTTTGTTACTCGCATCGGTGGTGGTACGACTGCTGTACCAAGATTCTAGAGTCACACAGTCCTATCCCTCCCCCCTTTTTTTCTGGCACACAATTTTAAGATTTTTTCCTGGACCCTTTTATGACATAGCTTCTATTGTCTATAATCGGGTGGGGATATTTTTCGCCAACATATTATCCACACTAATAGAGATTGAGAATTTGATGAAAGATTTAGATGAAGAAAATTTTGATTAAGTAATTTGGAGGATGAAGATGAATTCGAAAATAGAGAGTATTTTTGAAAATAATGAGGTTGATCCAGGTATATCAGCAAATTTTGATGAAAAATTTGAAAGCTTATTCTCGTAGAGAGAGGCAGAAGACTCGGAAGCGATAAATTTCTTACCATTTTCTAGTACAATTTGATTGAAAGTTGATGCTACCAATTTCAAAACTGAAAATGATTTTTTAAAATTGATGTTCACAGATGAAATTTTATCAGTTCTGGGAGAAGAAATTAATAGATATGCATTTGATGTACTTAATCTTCGTGGAGGAACATCTGACAAAAGAAAGCACGCATCTTCATGGACACCAACCGATAAAAAAGGAATTTTAAAATTTCTTGGTTTAATTTTAATGATGGTACACAACAAAAAAGATAGTTGTCCAATACTCCTGTATGCTAACAATCAGATACAAACTATTTTTAGAGAAGCGATGACCCTCGATGATTTCCCAATGATTTTCTAAAATGTTTACATTTTTCTAATAATTATTTAAAAGATAGCAAAGATTCTCCAACTTACAACAGATTGTGGAAAATTCGAAAAAATTTTGATCGTTTCAACAGAACTTTTATGTAAGTGTTGATCCCACAGAAAATTTATCTTTCCATGAAGTTATTAAATTTAATGGAATAGTAATATTCAAACAATACATTCCAAAAAAAGCAAACAGTGGGGTTCGAAAATCTACAAAACTGCAGATACCACTGATTATACTTATGATACGAGAGTACATCTAGGTAAAGATAAAAAAAAAACCTTTCAACATTTGCCATAAAGGATAATTTTTTCTCGCCCGAACTTGTTACAGACCTTTGAAAAGAAAAAAAAAATGATTAACTCCTGCGGAACAGGACAATCTAATAGAAAACATTTTCTAAAGCATCTTAGTCCTTGTAAAATGTAAAGAGGCAATTTTGCCATAAAATTTATAATGGAATGAGAGCATTTCATAGAATAGATGAGAGCTAACCAATATGCATAGCCCCCGGAATGAATTTATCATTGAAGAACGGAAAAAATTTTCAAAAAATTGGCAACATATTTCTGAATGCGAAAAAGACAAGCTAACAACTACCAAGCCAAAGATTGTGGGAGATTACAACAAGCATACGGGATACGTTGATTTAAGGCATCCACCAACACTTTTGCTAAGACGAACAAGAAAATAGACAAAAAAAGGTGTTATTTAGTCTCATTGATATTGCTGTTCTGAGTGCTTTTCTAATATTTAAATCATGCCAAACTTCATCAAAAATTAGTTTCAAAGAATTTAGAACGAATTTAATTGCATCCCCAATAGGAAAACTAAATCATAAAAATGCAGTGCCTTCACAAACAAAAAAAGTTTTAATTTATTTAAACACATTTTGTCATTGGCTATTTGACGAAAAGAAAAGTCACGCTTTGGTACGAAAAAATTATACAAAAAAGAACCACTGTAATCTGTGAGGCATGCAGTGTGGCTCTTTGTAGTGACTAGAACTGCTTCGAAGATTATCACACAATTTATTTAAAAATCGGTTAACACATAAGCCAGCGTTTCTCAAACTGTGGGGCGCGCCCCTTGCGCCCCTAGGGGGGCGCGATATTACTTTTTAATATGCCCGGGCCCCCTTAAAAGTTGAAAAGAAAAGCCTATTTTTAAAAATATTAATTTACTGAAAGTAAACAAAATACAAAAGTAAAATACGCATTTACACTGATGTAATACACTTATAAATGTATCAATAATGCGCATTACATTTTATAATTAATTTAACACACAATACTAAGTTGAGAATAAGTTTAAACAACGACATTATGGGCTTGTCACATAAAATCGTATACAAAAATTAACACTTATCTCGATAATTTGTAAGGTTTGTAATTAATCCTTAAACTGCCGATTCAAAGTTACGGGATTCGCTCTCAAGTGTCACTGTTTTCCACGTGGGTGTGCGTATGTGATGCATGGGAGGTGACAGATGAAAAGGAATAAATAAGTAAATACTCTGAAATAAGTAAATATTTCGCAAACACTCTAAAGGTCATTTTGCTGCATTCTAAGACCATCGGAATAATTTTATGCATAGCAGTGCCCAGAAGAGATCGTACTCCTGGGACATAATATACACGCCTGGGACAATTAACACTTTGAGTGAGTGAAACGTTTATGTACGCTGGTTGCACTTAAGAGGTTCAAGCCGTATTGTAGTTTAGTGTCAAAGTAGAGTATTATTGAATTCAATACATTGCTATTGTATGGAGGGTACGCGATGAAAATTATGATTGCATATTGGATCGCAAATTTTGAAAGTTTGCGAAGCACTGACATAAGCCAATAAAAAACAAAAGACCAGAATTCAAAATATATTAAAACTGATACATTTTGTATAAAAATAATATGAAGGGGGAAAAAAGGCTCTTTTAAGAGCCAAAAATTTCAAAAAGTAGGTCAGACAGAACATATACATATTTCACAAACAGATATTTCAAAAGCATTGCTTACAGAAACTTTTTCAATTTACGATACAAGTTTCTCTTGGAAACAAAAAAAAATATTGTAAAATAAAGTTGAAAGAATCTAATGCATTGGTTTTCAAGATTAAAGATTCAGAACACTGGCTGTTAAATCTGTCGAGGTTCGAAGTTCTCCTGTTGATGTGGTGTTGAAGTTTGACGAGAGAGTCAGATATCTGAGGTCTAACTCCAGTATCCTTTATATTGCTTTGGAATGGGATGGTATTAAAAAATCAAATCAAATTGATCAAAAATATTTGGAGTCCATTTATTATTTTTTATGTACTAAAAGGGCGTTATTTCGTAAAGTAAATTGTTTAGAAAAATGTTCTACATATTGTTTAAAGTTTTAGTTATACTTCGAAGAACAATTTTAAAAATTTGTGAACTTATTTTTCTTATGGTTCGATTATTTTATTTAAATGTATAATCTGCTTTATTTTAGAATGAAAAAATATCCAGTAATTATGTTCTGCTAATTTTCTTAAAATTTTTCCTTCTGTTGGAAATTTTGTCGAATAATATATAAAACATAGGATTGATATTTTTATAACTTGATCTTCATTATTATTATTGAATATATAGGCTGCAATGATTATACCGAAGGTAGAATGTGTGCACTTAATCTCAACAGATGTTTAATTGTTTGTACCCTATGCTACTACATGACAATTTGCATACCTATTTTAGAAAATATATATATAAATGCAAACATCGAAATCATTGCGAGTGTATTCTTGAACTATTGCACTCTCAGAGGATGTTGTCATTAAATTTTGATTATGGAAGATATGAATTAAATATTCGGAATATTTAAATAATATTTTAACCTTTTTGCTAGAGCAAATATTTAAGTAATATGGTATGATTGGCAACTTTTTAAAATAATTTACGGAAGACACATCTCTTATGATGTCTTAGTATTTAACACTAAATGATTAGTTACTGCTTTTGGAACATGAAAATATTTTACAAAATTGAAAACAAAAGTCTTAACAACTTTTAAATCATTTTACCATACAAATCATTATTATGTAGAGCCTCTTTAAAATGTTCTATAATAATTTTCTAATAGTAAAGCAATGAATACTATAAAAACCTTGTTTCATTGTAAATTATTTTAAACAATCAGGAAAGCATTGCGATTGAAAGAAGTAATAAATATAATTATTTTATTCAAGTGTGACGATTACTATAGAACATGTTATTCACATAAATTCTACTCTCCTTGTACTTTTGATAATGCTAGATGAGGATAGCAATAGCCCTCATCTTGCTTTATATGTGAAATTAATTATTTACTTCACTCTATTCATGAATTCACAAATTTTGAATGTTTCTCCAATAAATAAGCTTAAAGCTAGGAGCAAAATACTTTACTATAAAAGCAAAAAATAAAGCAATTTTCTATAAGATGTTTTGTTATTTTTCTAAATGGAAAAATAGATATATTTAGAAAGACATTTAAAAACCATACATATATATATTTAAAAAACAACAGTTATATACTTAGAAAATTCTAGAAAGCAACTTTTAAAGAAATTCTCAAATTAAACATCAAACTAAATTCGATTTATATACGATTACAATCTTTAAAACAAACTGAAGCATAAATGAATGCCTCAAGCATTAATTCAGGTCTATATGTTGTACAAAAAATGTCTAACAATAAAAGTATAACTACCATCGAACTCCCGGTATGTGCTACGTAAAGGGAAAGACGCCTCAATTTCTTAAAATCCTTCCTTTTAAAATGGCATCGAATGCACTATCAATATTTTAATATTAAAGTAGTTTTCAATATTTTGGCGTTAAAATTTTAGCTTCATTTATGTAACCGCCACCTTCTTCCATTATTTATGAGTTCACAGACATTTTTATGGTTTCTAATAATCCAAGAATCCTATAATTACAGCTCTACCTAACACTAACTTTTGCATCCGTCACTTAAATTTGAATCAATGACCCAAATCTTAACTCTTTGAGACTCCGATTTGGGAATTGGGTTTGGAGCAGAAATCGCCAGTTACCTCCACGCGGCGTTATTAAAATCGCCAATTTCCTCACAGTCTATAAATTACTATAGTCTTCTGCGAAGTGAAATCCATATCAGCATATTTCTCTCTTTAATAAATTCCTTAATTTATGCACAGATAAAGCTAGAGACGCAGAATAGTTCGTTCAGCTTCACATCTCGATAGTGCGAAGTTATTACTTTACTATACAATAGCCTCTTATATAACATATGCAACTCTATTATGTTCCCTGGAGTTGATGCGTTGAAAATTGTTTAGTATTTTGAAAGTAAAAGGGAAGCTACGAAATAAAGGGTGGTGATATATTTTAAAGGCTCTATAGGTGAATAATTTATGAAATTTGAACTATTTGAAGGTGGAGAATTTTTAATATTTCTGATATACAGATTGGAGTATAGGTAGAACGTGTTTCAAGAATTTAATCTATTACAGAGTGAGTGTGGACATTTTATGGCACAAGAGCCAAGTTTGGCTAAACTGCGCCACACATTTGTTAATATATATTAAAAAGTTAAAAACATATATACATAAACATGAAAATGTATTTAAAAAACCAGATTGAGAATAAAATATAAAATTGTGTAAAAAATTTTAAAAAGATGAACAATTTAAAATTTCTGCACGATTATCTTATATAAATATATAAAACTGATGATTGAGAAAATTTCTAAAATAGTTATATTTGATGTAAAATATCAATTGAACATAAAAATGCAAAAAGATTTGGATGGGGAGTTTCCCCAACCAAATCAGTCAGGGATAAGAGATTTGTTTTAAAAAAGATGATCCTTTTAGATAAATACTTTGGACATTCTATTAAAATGTGTAAAATGGAGAGGTCACAGTGGCAAAAGTCGCAAACTGGGGACTCTCTCCTAGCAATAAATGTCTATGTGTTAGACGGGTGTGTCCTATACGAAGTCGAGTCAAGCAGACATCAGGTCTTCGTATTGGTACCGCTAATCTATTACAGAGATTAGTAAACTACAAGTGTTTTAGTAACAGCATATGCTCTCTATTACAATAAGCAAGATGTCATACTTTAAAACGCATTTTAATCGTAGTGTGCGTGTGTGTTGAAAATACTCAAACGCGCGGGTCCAGTGATTGCTAAAAAAGTTTTGAATCATTAACCGAAATTTCTGGTACATGTTCTGTTTAATAATAAAAGGGTTTTGAGTTTCAAATTTATCAATCACTATGTTATTACAAAATTTAGCCCCTTATGTGAATATTATCACTGCTGTTTTATGTAATAACCAAGATAAAGTGCTCTAGTTTTTGTAAAAATTGAAATCTCTTATCCTGATGGTCATTTCAAAAATGAATTACCTAGCAACACATCAGAACCGAAAAACTGAACATTTGTTCATAAACTTTTGGTACAAAATGGGCCCCGTTTATGTTATTTTTTGTAAATTTTCACCAATTTTTTTCCCATTTTAGTTATAATGTATTTTTATCTTCTTAGCTTTAGCATGTGTTTCTTAAAATGTACTAAGCAAATCTAAAAGAACAAAAAAAATATCCACATTCCTCAATTTTTTTAAAGTTGTCACAAGTATTTATATACCTTAAATCCAGGATGGGCATTAAGTCGATCGCGAACAACCGGTGAACAGCCAAGACATTTTGGGCTGACCACCTTTACTAAAACCAAGACAAGCTTACTAAAATAAACCTACTTATGAAACACTGATGCCAGCTAGAATTTAGAATAGTCTTTTCACAATCGACGCGACCGTGTTTACTTAAGCAAATGATTCGATAAATGTGTAGACGACACATGTACCTACATTGGCAGCAAACGATGACCCTTAACACGTTCAATGTAGGGAAGAAATTCTCAACTCGCCGACTGAAGAGGAGAATAAATGTTGATGATCAGCTCTTCCCGCGCTTTCACTGGATTGGATTCTTGTGTTGATGTCATGTTCCGCGGACTCGGTAGCAAACCAATTAAGTGCATAAGTCGGTTTCAGATTCATCGATACAAGTATCTTCTCTGCTGACTGCATTGAATACCTCCACGGTCTAGCAGTTGCTCATAGTTGATCAAGTATTCTAATTGACAATCTTGTGTTACTTGAGTCTTTGTTGTAAGAATACTATTGCCATATTTTAATAGAGGGGTACAATGCCGAAAACAAGTGTTAAAAAAGAAAACATACAATTTTTATTCAGAACGACCACAGCTACGTCACTGGGTGGACCGTAATACCTTAAAAACTTTAGAACCCTGGAAAAGTCTGCCCACCCCTGCCTTATAGACATCAAAAATCGTTAAAACTCAAACAAAATATCTCTGAGTAAGACAAAGGTTCATGGTAAGAGATCAAATGCAATGTAATAAAATCTGTAATCAATATATTTGACATAAAATGTAAACGACACGCAAGAATTCAAAGATTTTGTTTTGGGGATTTTTTCCAACCAAAATAAGTCAAAGTTAAAAGATAAGTTTTAAACACGGTGTTTTTTCTGGGGTAATTAATGCGGGTATTTTTTTTAAAATACATGAAACGGAGAATATACACTGGTGAAAGTCACGTACAGTAAGACTCACTCTTAGTAGCAAATGTTTATGCGTTAAACATGTGTGTCCAATTCGATGATTCAATCAACTAAGTTCTGATTTAAGAAACTTATCTGACCAATCTCGTATTTAGATAGAAATCGCTGCAAAAATATGTGATTAAAGACAAAAATAAATACTTGAGAAAAGTATTAGTGAGTGAGTGAGTGAATGTAGGGTTTAATGGCGCAAGAGCCGATTTCGGCTAAGCTGCGCCAATCAATCGTTAAAATATTAAAAATCCATTTAAAATACTCAAATATTGTTAAAAGCTCACACAAAAAAATAAATAACAATCAGATTTTGGTGGGGCACGCCCCACCAAGTCAGGTAAGGTTAAAACAGTTGAGAAAAAGAAAATCGAATATAAAATATTTTAAGTAAAAATTGCTAATAACAAGTTTTTGGTGGGGATTACCCCCACCAAGTCCGATAAGTGTGATTCAATCACGTCCCTTCCGGTGCTTGGTCGGAGTTAAATATTTTTTTTCCATTACTTCGTCCGCTTCTGCTTCGACATCATATATGATCATGTCATCTTCTTCTTCTTCTTCTTCGGAAGTCTGTACGGGAGAACTCTTTATTGGTATATGTGGTGCCATTTTTATATGTATTGCTGTTTCGTTTAGTTTTTGTAGAAACTTTTTCCTTCTTGTTCGTTTTTTTGGATTTTTCTTTTTTAAATATTGTATTATAGATGCCGAAGGGGTTGAGTACAGGAGTTGGATGTGGAAGCGGATATGTTTGATGAAGTTTCCATAGGGCTGAACATAGGGTTGGTGGTGGAAAGTATTGCAGCAGAAATAGGAATTGGTGGCTGGGGCTCTGATACTGTAGTGGCTATTGAAGAGATTGAGGGCAAGAGGTGTGCTTGGGTTGAAGATGATCTGGAAACAGCAGGAGTGGATGTTGGTATATCTGGTTTTGGGAGGGATGAAATTGGTTTAAGTAAATTTAAAGGTGGACATTTTATTTTTGTTATATCTTCGTCTGTCTGTGTGGCACTGTTTATAGTAGAGGATTTGGCAGCCTGAGCGTAAGTTTGAGTTAAATGTGGAACTATTAATTTTCGTGCTTCTGCATAAGATATATTTCTATTGGTTTTAATAGCTTGGATTTCTTTTTCAGTTTTCCACTTTGGGCATACTTTTGAATCTGATTGATGGGTTTGGGAACAATTAACACATTTCGGCTCTAGTGTACAATCCGTGGAAGAATGCCCAACGGATGCACATCTAGAGCATGTCAATTGACCGCGGCAGGAAGTTTGAGAATGTCCGAACCTCTGACACTTGAAACAGCGCAGAGGATTCGGGATGTACGGACGTATTTTGCAGTTAAGGTATCCAGCTTTTGTTCTACCTGGAAGATTCGGGCTATTGAAAGTTAAAATCAAATGTTTCGTAGGAATAATGGCGGCATCTTTTTTAATCGTAATTCTTCTGACCTGAATAACACCCTGATCAGAAAATCCATCAAGGATTTCTGCTTCAGGGGTGGTCAACAGGTCAGGTTCAGATATGACACCTCGGCTTGAGTTAAGGGATTTGTGAGGAGTAACTATAAGTGTAGAATCCAGAAATATTTTTGCAGACAGATAAGATTTCGATTGAATAGCTGATTTTGTTTCAACAAGTAAATCACCAGATCGCATTTTTTTAACCGATTTTGGTTCACCGATTGCTTGGAGGGCTTTGAAAATCGCAAAAGGGGATTTTCTGGACATTTCATTGTTGGGTAACGACAAGATGAAAAAGCGTGAAGTACTGGCAATATGTTCAATGGTATGAAATTTGGGTAAAACGAGGCCTTTACCCGGGCACGAAATTTCAGGATCCATGAAAGAGAGATGGTATTCATCCTGGAGTGGCTCCACCCACCACGGAGTCCAACAAGGGAGGCAGTGTGCCGGTCATCTGGCAAAAAACCAGGCACAGCGCTTACCTGGAGTACACCCAGAATATAGTGCTACAGCATCAGGGCGAGGATCCAACGGGTAAACCCGCCACCCCTTATCTGCAGCACTAACCCTACAGCAATGTCTCCGAAGAGACTCATCACCAGCCGATTGACAGGAGCGGGCTCACTCCTGCCACCCGTCTACAGCGAAGCGTGGGCCAAAGGGTACGCAAAAGGTATCCCCAGGACACCATTTTCCTCCTTACGGGACGCCGCACACGGCAAACATGCGGGTCGGAAAACCAACGTTGTTAGTAAGAAAACAAAAAATAATACGAACATCAAAATAAATTGTCGAAAAAAATATTAAACGAATTTAACGCAATACAAAACAAAAAATATAGTATTATTAATGAATGTGAGTAATCTAAAAAAATTAATCAATCATTTTGTACATGTAAATTTCGAAAAATAGTCTGTAGTCTAGACGGGAAAAGAAGAAAAGGGAAAATTGAATGACAAGAGGGTCGAAAATAGAGAAGGATCACTATGGTACCCCGGGTTCGTGACACCCGAGTTTACCAAAGACAGTAAACCCCTTGGGAAAAGGAAAAGATCACTAGGGTACCTCGGGATTGTGACACCCGTACTGACCTAAAGAAGGTGAGCCCCCTGAGGGGAGAAAAGTATTAGAATACCTGTGTGTTTAGAATGAGTTGTGATGTGCTTTAAACCTGTCAAGACTCAATGTCCTGCTGTTAATTGGGGCGTTAGTTAGGAGGATATATCAGCTCATTTGTCATCCTCGGCACTTGACCATGGTTCAGAATTACTAGTCCGTCGTCAATAACCCTTGATTTTCCTTATAGTGTGATGTTCGTATCCCTCTCACTCACTCTTAAAGAATGAAATCCATTATTTCATTAGTAATATCTTTATGAATTACACAACAAAGCCCATCAAAGTATTTTCAATTATATGATTGTACTATTTAATTAACCCGCGATATCTCGCGCGGGTGTTATCTACACCCAGCAACATGAAACGCTTCCTAGAATTCCGCAAAGAATGAGCAGAACCACAATTTTTTCTATAGCTGCACATTTTGGGTCATTGAAACTTCAGGCCTGATGCAATCACTCTCACTCGGACGATTGCAAAATAATGACCTTCAAAAGTTTATCCGAGGTGTTGAGAGCACCCAGCGAGTGATTGAGTTATATTTTGGTACTCGAAGCATCTAAACTAGGGTAAGTGTTTCACTCTTTCCGTTAATATTTTATTTTAAAATACATTAATATGCATGTATATTTTACTTAGAATTTCAATAATTGTAGTATAAAAATAATATAAAACTTAAAAATTATTGTAAAATATTTGTTGTTAAAATTTTTTAAAACGTTTTTCAGAAATTATGGCAAAAATTCCATGGGAAAGGGAGTAACAGCGTCTCTGTCTTCTATTAAATACTGTATCAACAGATTCTGAGGATGAATTAAGTTATTTTGAAGATTGTAATTTCAGAAGAGCACCATATTAAACAATCTGTTCATCTCATGGATACGGCACAATAATTGGAAGAAATTTTGAGCAAGAAACAACAAATAAATTCACGGAAACAAATAATTGACAAAAATTCAAAAAAAGCTTAACCGACACAGAATAAAGTAAAAAGAGCATTAATTCACCAAAAAAGGGGCTCTGCGCTGTTTGTCCACGCTAAAAGATGTAAAAACCAATTGTGTTTGCCTTCAATGTAAAACAAATATGTGCTTAAAGCATATGAATACAGTCTGCTCTGAATGTTTGGAAAATGATTAAAATATTTATTTTCTACTTTCTACTATCCTTAACATTAATTACAAAGTAAGTTTATTACTAGAAAAAAGCGCTTTACTTGTGTTTTATGAAAATAATATAAAATTATATGTTTTAAAATGAAAATTTTGTAGGTTTAGTTTAAATTAACAATATTCTTATTGTGTGCCAATAAATTTAATAATTTTATTTGCATAATACAAAAACATCTTGTACTTTATAAATATGTATCATAATTGACTTAATTTTTTTTCATTCTTTAATACACGTGTTAAAAGTTTGGGTGTTCTCTACACCCCGCAAGTAACGACGGTAGCAAAAACAGTCGCGAGGGACCGCGGTTTAATTTTATTGAATAATGGTTAACTAATCAGTAACAGTGCTTCTCAAACTTTCAATATTTCTGACCCACTTTTAAGTAATAAATTTCATCGCGTCTCTTCACATACTTTAAGAATGTATTAAATGCAATTATAATGTACTTTGATGCTAAGGCTACATTACGAACTTAATTATAAACCGTAAAAATTATCAAGATGAGTATTAAATGTTTACGTCAAGCCATGAATGTCATTAATAATTGTAAATTTGTTTTAAATTTAGTATTGTTGAATTAACTATCAATTACTTTGTGTAGTGCTGATACTTTTATATTAAATCAGAGTAAATGTGCATTTTATATGTTATTATGACAATGTATTTTATTTTGCTTCCTTTTAGTAAAATTACTTTAAATCTTTTATTTTCGACTTATTGATATGCTCGTGCCCCCACGTAAGATTATCATGCCCTCTTAAGGGGGTTGCGCCCTAAATTTTGAGAAAAGCTACATTAACACATTAAAAAGAAAAAGAGCTATTTTTGGTAATAATTATTTAGATGCTACGTATTTTACAAGATTTTTGTAATTTTTTTTTAAAGTGTTAGTTCCCCCCCCCCCATTATACGTGTGAATAATCTAATTTACATATCAAAAATTAGGATCTAACTATTATTTTCTCTCTGGATCACATACTGTTTTATACCTCTTTTAAATATTCTAAAAATATTTGTATAATGTATAAATTCTACTTGTTTATTATATATGAGTTAATTCTTCCTTAACATGAAATGTATATATGTTATCTGGAAATCATGCAAGTACAGATTTATCAACAGTATATAGACAGTACTTATTTTATTGTCAAACTATTTATTCCGTTCAATCAATAGTCAATTTATATAATTAGCCATTTCTTAGAACAACGAGATAAAATGTTAAAATGGATGAATTACACACTCTAGTGTGAACCTGATTACTTATTATCTGAAAATACCGAATCTTTATACAGAAAAAGTAAATCACGCTGGTTTACCGAAAACATATATATATATATGCTAATATCCTTTTAACGTATCAGCTTAGTAAGGTTTTGTAAATTACTCTTCATGAGAGGTAATGAGATTGAACGTTATTACAGCACAGTAATTATGCTACTAACTACGTCTTTAAGAATTAAATAAGTGAATTGCTAGTACGTAAAAGATAATCTCAACGTTAAACGAAACATTTTGAAGTGTACTTCATTTACTAACTGAAACCAAGATTATTTGAACTTAAAAAGTTTATCTTGCATATAATAATGATACAAATATGACTAAGAGACCTTATACAGAGAATAACTCACAATACGACCCATTACAATATGCCATTGTGCTTCCTACAGGATGAGAGCTTATAGACTCAGTCTCTTATAATAACTACGCTTGAACTTCAAAGATCATTTGATCTCCTCTAGGTTTGAGAGAGATAATTGCCTTTTGAGATTAGCCCATAGAAACGTCTTAATATTAAGTTTAAGATCTCTGACAAGGGATGATTACTGTTATACTCATAACTTTCTACAGATATTGCTCCATCATTTTAGGTTACAACAAATAATGCTAGGAACTATAGTTAAGGTTTTTGTACAAAGTTGGAGTAAAATATTTATTATTTTTATCAAGTTGTTTTGGTTTTTAAAATTTAGTATATAAATGTATGTACCCTCTTCAATAGAGCTCTAAATGAAAATGTATAAATAATGTAAAAGTAATTGATAGATTGAATAATATGAGCATTTTTTCTTGTGATAGAGGATTTAATCATTTTCTTACGTTAAATT